>PVHP010033800.1:0-19446 GCA_004024765.1 Zapus hudsonius
GGGGCTCTGTAAGAGCCCAGGTCCCAGTCGGCAGGTCAAAACAAATAAACAAATAAAAAAAGTAAACAAGGAAATGGATTAGCAAGGGCGTGGAGGGGTGGGGCAGATGAGCTGGAGATCTGGATCCCAGTGGGAGGGGGCTACGTAAGAGCCCAGGTTCCGGTTGGCAGGCCAAAAACAAAACAAAACAAAACAAACAAAAAAGAGTAAGCAAGGATATAGATTAGTAAGGGCCTGGAGGGGTGGGGCAGACAGGCTGGGGACCTGAAGGGCTGGGGAGAGGGGCCATGTATGATCCCAGGTCCAGGTCAGCAGGTCAAAAACAAAAACAAAAAGAAAAATTAAGCAAGGATATGGATTAGCAAGGACCTGGAGGGGCGGGACATATGCTGGAGACCAGGAGGATGGGGGAGGGGTTACATAGGAACAAACGAAAAAGAAAAGAAGAAAAAAAGAAAAAAAGTTGAAAATGAGAGACACTCAAGGGCCTGGGAGGGACAGGATAGACGCGCGGAACATGCAGAGGAACCCGAGGGAAGCCGGCAGAGGCTGAGGAAAAGCCTCTGTCAGCCGGCAGGCTGAGGCTGCTCTCGCCGGGCTTGCCGGTTCGTGACAACTCATTGCCTCTGGCGAGCACGGTCCTCGATGGAAGCTTCCACTGGTGAGAATCCTGTGCTGGGAGGTGTCTGCGGCTCATAGCGTGACTGCAGCTTATGTCCATGACCTGGATCCCTGCTGAAAACCCTGACCCTTGTTTCCTGAGGGACGTGGCGTGTCTGCTAGTCAGCCATCTTGAACCGGAAGCTCCATGGTAAACCTTAAAAACAAATTCTTAATGGCTGAAAACTAGATAATGCTTAAATTGAGAAACAAGAGCCAAGTCAGGCCCGCCTGACTAACCACAGTTTTGCGTCGAAACCATTTACATGATAATCATCTGTGATTTTCTATTGTCTATTCTCTTGTACCTGCTGAAATTCTTGGTTGAATCATTCAAAGAAACTATAACTGCCTGTATAATCAAAGAATACTGTTACAATAATCAACTGTATATAACTCTGACAAATGCTCAGTAAAATCGCACTCAGATACACTCTCCTTGAGTCTGTGTCTGTTTGTCACTCAGCCGAATCCCTGCCCACTTCTCCAAGGCCCTGATCCTTTGGTCCCAGCACTCTGGCCGAACTGGTCTGTGGCATGAACCATAGTTTTTTGTTTTTTTTTTTTTTTAACAAAGTAGCAATCAATGTATTTCACTATTTTATGTCCCATTCCAGAACTCAATAAACTGATTTACAAAATACTTTCATTATTCTTAAGTTCTTTATGTTTCCTATCCAATAAAATAGAAAATAGTGGAGCTAGGGAGATTTCCCAGTGGTTAAAGACATTTGCTTGCAAAGCCTACTTGTCCAGGTTTGATTCCCAGTACTCACATGAAGCGAAATGCATAAAGGAATGCATTGTGTCTGAGGTTCATTTGCAGCAGCAAGCTTCCCTGGCAGGTCCATTCATATTCTCTCTCAAAAACAATTAAACAAACAAATAAATATTAAAAAAAACCAGAAAACACTTTCTGGGAGTTGTGGCACATGTCTGTAACCAAAGCAATAGGGAGGTGAAGGCAGGAGGCTCAAAACTTTAGCATATCCTCTGCTACGTAATGATTTCGACATCAGCCTGGGCTATGTAGAGACACCCAATCTCAATAAACAGTCATCAGACAAACACAAATGGAAAACAGTCTACTAAATTTTATAGAAGTAGTATGTTAAAGCACACATTGGCCTCCACCTACAGTTTGTGTTCATTAAGTTACGGGGATTGGTTTTATTAATATAGATCCTTTGGTGTAGAGAAAATGTACTAAGCATAAACTGTGTATTTACATGAGTTTTCCTTTATACATAGGTCATTGCATAATTACAATTGAATGAGAGGCTTTGGTTATTATCTAGTCATCGCAATTAATTAGCAGAGTAAAACATACATTGACTATCTTGTCTAATTTCAGTTATCAACTAAGTGGATCTGTCAGCTTAAGTGCAAGCAGAGCAAACAACCATACGAAAGGTTATTGTACCTCATTCACTATAGTTAATTATACTTTTAATCAATATAATCAACCAAGAAAGTAAATAGTCAAAGCTATTGGTTTTCATGGATTCATTGAATCATTGAGGATTATTTTCTGTTTGCAGTGGACAGAGGGAAGTAGCAGGCCCGAGAATATTGTTGCGACATGAGCCTATGGATTCTTCTGCTGTTGCAGGAGCTAAAATTAACTCAGCCAAGAGAGCTTTCTCATCTGCTTGCTTGCCAGAAGGACAGTGGCAATGGTGTGAGAAGAATCTGTCAGGAAACAAAAGTCAAGAACCGAAAGCAGCTGGTCTGCGGGATTTGGGGCATGCCATTCACAGATGAAATCAATATTCAGGTGAAGCAGATTATGGATATCAGATCAAAAACCTCTCCAGCAACACCTAATCAATTCTGGGCTCTCTCTTTTGACTTTCTTCACAAAGTAAATGTTTTCTAAGCATATATGAAATGGAGGCATTTATTAAATACTTTTTTTCTATCTCAAGTGCTCATTATTCCAAGTCTGCCTCAAAGTCAGCACAGTTCCAGCCAGTTTTATCTATCTGGAAATGTGCTTCTCACAAGATCCTTTGTCTTCCTGCACTAATATTTCAGAGTGAAGACACAGATGAAATGGTTAGAGGTCTGTGTCCTTTTTACACTTCTTTGTACAATTCTCCTCAAGAAAATCAAACTGTATGACACAGCAGTAAATCTATATTTTTTGCTGGTCGGGGGAGGGGAAGTGGCTTTTTGTGACAGGAAGATTGTCACTTGATTCTTCACCTCTGTTAATAAAGATGTGATACAGAGCACTAAGAAATCAACTATTGGAGAGGGACAGGAGGGGTTACAACAATCATACCGGTCTGACTGAAGAAGCAGACTCTTCAGTCTCGGACACATCCTTAGGAAGTGGCATGAATGCCCCCTGCATTGCGAATGAGCCAGTGGCATTTGGGATGAAGTCATGATTTCTGAACATTGGTAGCATCTGCTTTATTTTTAAATTAGTCGGTGGGGTTTTCTAAGTGACTAAATTTGAATCTCATGCAAACAAACTTCTAATTTGTAGACAGAATTGACATTACAAAGTGAGAAAAAGAACAAAGACTAATTTATATTTTAGGTCTGCATATTTTAGCTAGGAAAATTTTATTAGGGTACCAGTGAATTCTGAACTTCAGTATATACTTTCATACAAATTGTACTAGTAAGCTGCTGGGCACATAAGGATATTTGATATCTATTAATTTCTCTTTTCCTCAATGGCTTAATCAATCAGTAGTTTTGGAAGCAAGAAAAGTCGTGCTCTATTCCAGGCTCTAGTTCTCAGAAACTATTTGTGGAAGTTTTCATAAATATTCTTAGTCAAAGTTTTCTGAACTATAGAACAGAAAGAAGCATTGTCCGAATAAAATATCTGTCCAAGGGAAATATTGCAGATATCTTAAAGTAAGAATGTGTTTATATGCCTTAAAAATTAAACAAAGAGAAAATACAAGTTATTCCACTTAGTAGAAGATATTACTTTAGCCACTAATGTTATATATTTTGTACTGATCTTAAACACAGAATAAGTAGACTTTCAGGAAAAGAGTTCTTACTTCTTTGTCACATTTCACCATATTTGTTTTTGGTCATTTTCTTATGTACTTGTGTAAATCAGATTCTGAAAACCTCTTATTGAGCACTAACATTTTCTTTTATAAATATAATTTAGATTCTAAAAGACCCTTTGCTTCCTAAGAAACAGGAAAGGACTGCTTGAAGTTTCTTCTAAAAAATAAATATATCCATGCAATGGCAAGAACAAGATTGAGTTTTATTTTCAATGAAAATGAATGGAAAATTTTATGTGTACAGGAAAATGAGATTATTTACCGAGATGAAATTTTCAGTAATATTGTTGAAGTTTTTTTAAAGATAATACTTTTCTTCAAAATGTGATTTGACATATTAAATTTGCCTGAGTGGCAGATTTTTTTAGTTTGTCTTTTGATAATTGCAGCAGATTTGAAAAAGAAATAACAATCATCTCCGTCATTGTTATTTGGACTCTTTGTCAACAATAGAACTAATTTACCAATGTAGAAGAAGCAAGCCGGCTCACCGACTAGAGCCCTAGGAGAGAACAGTTTGCCTACTTTTTTCAAAATTAGATTATATCTGAAAGTTTGAGAAATTTCAGTATGTTTCTCATAAGCCTTTTTTTTTCATTTTTAAACTGGAATAACTCATGACACTGCTTTATATAATTAGCTGTCCTTGGTCACATACGGAGCATTGTGCTGGTAAGTGCAGTCTCTTACAATGCTTAGAAGTACAGGGAGCTGGTGTCTGGGCTCTAGGATGTGGCCACTTGACACACCGTGATCTCTTTTATTCCACCGCCATCTAGACAGAGTGAGGAGTAATTTACCAGCTCCAGCAACAAAGCTATTGAGGTAGACAGAAAGTAATTAGTTTTTAATGATCTTTTGGAAGTCACATGAATAGATTGATTTCTGTTTTGATCTTGCTTGAATTAATAGTTGCTTTTGAGTGTTCAGCCCCACTTCAGCAAGCATTGACTCTCCATTTCACGGTCTGGCGCTCTCAGAGTTTAGGGTTTACTTGGCCCATTGTTTGGCTTTGTAAGGCTCTGCCCAGTGTTTCTGTGATTTTCAGTGTTTAACATTGTGGTAGTGTTCTTTCATTTCTGTAGCTGTTTCCTCTTGGGAATTCGATGGGGTTATTATCACTTCCACGGGCTACATCCAAACAGGGGTTTTTCAGTGAATTCAGTTCACACTAAACCAAGCTGTGTTCCTTGTGAGGAATGAATTTAGCGCTGTTCTGGTTGTGGCTTGGATGTTTTCCTTTCCTTTTTGAGAGAATGAGCTGGGGATTATGTGAATTATTTAGAACCAATCTAAGAGATACAAGGAGGCAGTTTGTATAGCTGGAGTTGCTGCTATGACTGAAAGGTGTTTCCGTAAAATAAATAGTAACCTGCCTCTCACCAGTGCTTTGTAACAACAACCCCCATTCTTCCCAAGCATTGTCACCAGCTCCTGTTCCAGGATTACAGGGTGTCTTCCTTCTTTCACTCTTTCTTCTTGCTTACTCCATTTTCAGACTCCTTCCCATGCTTCTCCCTTCTTCCCTCCTTCCTTTCTTCCTTCTTTCCTCACTACCTCCCTTCCTTCCTTCTCTCCTTTCTTCCTGTTAGGAAGGGATTAAAGGCTTAAGATTCAACCTTTTATACTTTTGTTTATTTTTGGTTAATCAAACTATGCACATGTAGCTCTAAAAATATTATCTTATTTCACTCTCCAATGGAGATTCTGTTTGTATTTTTCAGAAGGCAGGGAGAACCATGGACAGCCCAATTCCACCAACAACACATGGGATGATGGCTGACACCCAGGCAGGAGATGAACCACCCCTGGCCTGTCATATAGGACCCAATTGAAACCATTTAAGAAGTGGTTCAATAAGCGAGAGACCTACCATCACAGCAGGTCAGATAACCCATGAAAAGACAATGGAGATAGGCACCAATGATACTTAACACTTAAAAATAAACTCAATTTTCTTAGACAACAAAATTCTTTGATACATGCCTTTTTGTTTATTTTCATGTTTGTTTGGTTACAGACAGGGTATTAAGGTACTATTATATAATCCAGGCTAAACTTGAGCTCAAAATCCCACCCCCACCCCCGCCTCAATATCCTAAATGCTGGAATCCAGGTGTGTGCTACCTTGTCTGGTGATATCTGACTTTTATGTAGTTATGCTTTAAACACAGTTCATTTAATTAAAGTATCATCTTTCCATACTGGTAAATATAGACCTCCATCTTACATCTTTTGTGTTTTTATTTTTGTAATTTTTTATTGATAGCTTCCATAATCATAGATAGTAAGTCATTATGATTCCCTCCCCACCCTCTCCCATATCTCTTCCTCCTCTCAGTCTCTGATTTGTTTCAGTGTCATCATCATTTCCTCCCATAATGTGTAGGCATTAGCAGGCATTATGAAGTCATGAATAACAAGCCCATTTTTTGTTTGGAAGTTTGGCATATCCTTTATTTATTTATTTTTTAGTACCCATCTTACTTTCTGAGCATTATTTCATATTCATTGTCAATTATTAGATACATTGCATGAGCAAGTCTTATGGTGGTATCCCCATTTCCCTCCTCCCTGGTCCCTTCCACCCTGCTGGAGGCCTTCCTACCTGGGCTTGCTGGACCAGTCCATGGAATAGGGGGTTATAGATTGTACAGGGGTAGCCAGATTTTTTTCTCTCTCCCCCACCATGGCTCTTACAATCTTTTCACCCCCTCTTCCTCTCAGATCCCTGAGTCATGGTGGGTGACTTTTAGGTTGGCTTTACTGTTGAAGTGTTAAGAGTCTCCAGATTTCTGCTTTGGACTGTGTAGGTTATCCTCAGTGTCTCTCTCAATTATCTTTTCTCAGGTTATCTGACTTGATGTGGAGGTAGGTCTATTGCTCATTGTGCCACTTCCTCAAAGGTTTCCTTTGGGCTCTATATCAAGTGGTTCATCTCCCCTAACTCTAAAAATTTATAATTTTTAGACAGGCAACATCTCTGGTCCTGTTGGAGGGATTGGGTTGTCCATGGTTCTTGCTGGCTTCTGAAACATACAAACAGAATCTCCAGTGGAGAGTGAGATCAGTATAAGTTAAATGAGACAAACTTTGTTAATTTTTTGAGAATATTCACATGTATTTATTGAGTATACCCTCTCACAATTTGAAATACATGTTCAGTTGTGTAATGATCAAGTCAAGGTAATTAGCATTTCTATTTCCTTAAATATTCATCATGTCTCTGTGTTGGTAATTTTTAGAGTCTTCTCATTACTTTGGAATATATAACAAAATGTTATAGGTTATATTTACCCTACCTTGCTATAGGTAAAGCTATACATTACAATTTTTAAAGATTGCAGGTAGATGTTTTGTGTCTTTATTGTCCTGACTCTTTTTAGGGTGGTCAAAAGGACCAAATAGATGAGATCTGAAAACAGTTGAAGATCAAATGAACACTGCTTACTATGTACTTCTGGAAACAAGGAGTGAGATTAAACAGGCTTTTAAAGATACAAGGCACGCAGGGGTGATCCTGGTCATGGACCTGGTCATATTGCTTGCTGCCACACATGTGGTTTCCGAAGGAGTGTGAGGTGGAAGTTGAGTTGGTGGCAAGGTCAGAAATAGTCCTCTGGCCAACATGCCTGCCATTTCCAGTCATGTGTTCAGGTCTGGATTCCAGCCATGTCACTTCACCTTCCTGTGTGGTTACTGTTCTCCATTTCTACTTTGTGTTTTGTATAACTGACTCTCACAAGCTGTTGCTTCCTTTTAGCTAAGCAAAGTCCTTTCCTCTGCTAGTTATGCTTTTGCCGGATGTTATCATATTGCTTTCCTCTCTGAGGTCAACTTCTTCTGCCTTTTTAAAGTGAATCTCCATATTAACTCTCTAGCATCTCTGTGGTTTTAGAGAACCATTGCAGTCATCCTACATGACTATTTTGTTTATATTAACTCTTTCATGAAATGTAGAGATATATTCCTTTTTTTTTCTTTTTTTTCTTTATTGTCCATAATGAGTTACATTGTTTAGTGGGCCAACCATGAGTTGTTATCCCCAATTCCCATTGCCCCCCTCCCCATCCCCAGTCAGCTGGATATCCTCCTCCGTGGGCTGTCTGTATCAGTCTTTGTGGTAGGGGACCATGGATAGCCCAGTCTTCAGCCGGGTTCTCATGACCCAAGTGTGTTGTTACTGAGGGTTGCCAAGTCTCTGATATTCTCCCCCACCATGGCTCTCACAATCTTTCTGCCCCCTCTTCCGCTCAGTTCCCTGAGTCGTGGTGGGTGAGTATTAAGGCTGCTTCAATGTTGTGAGCTTAGGGGTCTTTGTGTCGAGATTCATTGGTTTCTGTCTCACTGGCTTATCCTTAGTTGATTGAATGGCTATGGCTGTGGGTCCCTTGTTCATCCAATCATTCTCTGTGGGGTTCCATATGGATCCTCCCCGGTATGACTGTGGTGGCTCATCTCATGCCAGGATCTCAGCTTTCTGTCTGTGGTCGATTGGTAGGGTTATATGGGCCACAGCTCCCTCACTATATCCTGAAAAATACAAACACAATATCCATCGGAGAATGAGGTCAGTATCGGTTAACAAATATACAACAATCTGGATTACCTAGATTCTATTTTTAAAAGCCTCCCCGGCCATCACTCACATAGTGCATCTTTTCTTGGGAGCCCAAGAGTATGGGATCCGGTGCATATCGCCCTGAATCCCCGGTTCCAGTCAAAGGTTCCCCCTCACTGAGTGGAATATTTGGCCGAATATAATAGCTATTGATTGGCTCCCCCAGGCCCGTGCTCCTCCATTGCACAAGTGCTCCTTTCTTGGTTTGCTTTTTTCTCCCAGTAGGAGGTGTGGTCAGCCTACTCATGGCCGCAGACTGTTTCATGCCAGTGGTCTGTTTACTCCAGCTGTCGTTGTTCAGCTTCCCCTGGCAGTTTGTGTAGTGTCTTCCAGCACTGCACAAACTGCCATCTGGGGGCTGGTTACCATTCCAGACCTCTAAGAGTCTTTGGATGCTGAACGATGGTATTCTGTGGTTTCTTCAGCAACAGGGTTTTGCCTCAGGCCTGGGGAGGGCGTTCAAGAGCCTTGACAGAATTCTGTCTTGTTTTTGTAACCTCGTGGGTCACTTTGGTCAACAGCTCAGTGAGGGAAGAAACCAGTGGCCGGGACCTGGGGATGTCAGACTGCTCCATTGTTCACAGACTTAGACATTCTCCCCTACGACTCATGGCCCCTCTTACCAGTTGACGCACACTACTTACTCTTTAGGTTACAGTATGCTCATGAGAATTTTATATTTTTGAACCTAATTTGGTTTGGCCTCATGTTTGAGCCATTTCCCTCCCCCCTTCCCTTACCCCACATTTATAACCTCTCAGTTCTTTCTACTTGTCTGTATAAGGAAAACGGTTATCCTGGTTATGGACCACATATGAGAGAGAGTATGCGGCATTCCATTCTCTGTTCTTTTGAGTGTTCGCTTAGTAAGATCTGCTCAAAGTCAGACCATTTTTTCCTAAATTTTGATGTGTAATTTTTTCTTTCAGCTGAGTATAATTTTATCATGTAAATATACCACAGTTTTGTTGTCCATTCCTCCATGGATGGGCATTTGGGGTGATTCCAATTCTTGGCTATTATGAATTGAGCTACTATAAATATAGTTGTACAAAATTTTCTGCATCGAGATGTGGCATCTTGTGGGTAGATGCCTAGTAGAGGGATAGCTGGGTCCATTGGTAGTTCTATGTCCATTCTGTCTAGGAGTCTCCACACTGCTTTCCATAATGGTTGAACAAGTTTGCAGTCCCACCAGCAGCGAATGAGGGTTCCTTCCCCCCCCCCCCTATCCTTGCCAGCAAGGATTGTTGTTGGTTTACTTTATGATTGTCATTCTGATAGGGGTAAGATGATATCTCATTGTGGTTTTGATTTGCATTTCCCTGATGCTTAAGGAAGCTGAGCACTTTCTTAAATGAGTCAAGGTCATGTGTGTTTCCTCCTCCATGAATTCTCTGTTGTGATCAGTACCCCATTTTGTGAGGGGGCATTTTGGGTTTTTGTTATCAATTTTTTTTAGTTCTCTGTAGGTTTTGGAAATTAGTCCTCTGTCTGAGTTGTAGCTGGCAAAAATCATTTCTCAGTTTGAAGGGGGTCTATTGGCTCTGAGTATGGTCTGTTTGTCTGTACAGAAGCTTCTGAGCCTGATCAGGTCCCATTGGTTAAGTGTTTGTTGTATTTCCTGGGCTGCTGGAGATTTGCTCAGGAAATTTTTTCCAACTCCTATTTCTTGTAGAGTTCCTCTTATTTTTTTCTTCCAGGGTGTTCATGGCTACCAGATTTATATTAAGGTCTCTGATCCATTTGGAGTTGATTTTTGTGCAAGGTGAAAGGAGTGGGTCTATTTTCATTTTTTTATACATGTTTATTCAATTCCTCCATCACCATTTGTTGAAGATGCTATCTTTGGCCCAGCATACATTGTTGGCCCCCTTGTCAAAGACCAAATAACTGAAGTTACTTCCATTTAAAGCTGGGTCTTCAATTCTGTTCCATTGATCTGTCTTTCTGTTTTTATGCCAGTACCATACTTTTTTTTTTTTTTTTTTACTATGGCTTTGTAGTATGTTTTGACGTCAGGCTGGCCCTCTGGGGAAGTTTCTTCCCTTGAAATGTGTCTGTGGAAACTGAGGATGTACTGCCAACCTAGTTCTGGCCATCCTGCCTTTCAGACATGGTAACACTGAGCAGGGCTATTGCACAAATGCACTTTACTTGTAGCTGTAAGAAAGTCTGTTTAGCTACCCATTCTCTGACTGTGGCTCATTTCCAACTTAAAAGAAATATTCAAGGGGAAAAAAGGTTGATGTTTTCTCCAGTATAGCACAGATCAGACATTACAGAGATAGATCATATCATGGAAATAAATCAACCTGCCTTGCACTGATGAGACTATGAACACATGCTCCATTAACCCTGGGGAGATGGCTCCGTGGTCAAAGACAATTGTTTATAAATCAATTCCCTAACATCCATGTAAAAGCTTGCACAAGCATCTGACCTTTGATTGCAGCAGCATGGAACTCTAGTGCACCCACAATTACATATATGGGTAATAATATGTTTTAAAGATGCCTTCACCTCAGCTACAGTGTTCAGAAGAACTACATGTCCAGTGCTACCACAGGCACCAGTTTTACATTAATGAAAGAAATGTAAATTATTTGGTGTGATCTCTACATGTTCTTTGTTCAGTTTTGTTTTTTACTATCTTTTACATTTGTGCATGCACATGTGTATGTAGCATGTATGCACATGTATAAGGGTATTCATATGCATGTTTGTGCATGTGGAAACCAGAGGTCCACACTGTATACTTTCCTCCATTGCTTTCCACCTTATTTTTTCATCCAGGGTTGCCTTCTGAAACCAAAATTCATCAATTCATCTAGATCAGGTAGCTAGCAAGCCCCAGGGATCCCCCTTTCCATACATCCCTAGAGCTGGAATTACAGGTGTCTGCTGCCATACCCAACTTTTACAGGAATCCTGGGATTCCCAAATTTGCACAGCAATAACTTTACCAACTGAGCCATGTCCCCAGTCCATGAAATTCTGTTTTTAGATCTTGAATGTTTTTTTTTAAGGTAGAAAGTTTACTTGGGAGATCAGAAGGTAAAGAAGCTAAAGTAATAGTGTGGGACAAGTAGCTCCATCACAGGTAATCCCTCTCAAAACGCAGCAAGAGTGGTTCTCAGGTATGATGATAGTCAAAGAGCTCCATCACAAGAAATTCTTCTTATTTGAGCAAGAGTGATTAATGCTTTTGAGAGACATCTTCTCACCCTAGTAAAGTGGTAAAATGGCAGGTTTTACATAATGGGCTGCATAGCCAGTAGGACACAGACACACACCTACCATTCGTTCCTGTAGCTTTATCTATTGGAACACTTTCTTTCCACTCACCAATGTTATGTTTTGATAGAAATGCTTGTTCTTGGATTTTGACTTAAATTCTTCTGTATGTTCCCTTTTGACTTGGGGCTAAAGGTTGAGAGAAACCACAGTGAAGAACTCACGCTGGCATTATTTCTGACTCTGTAGCTTGCTGGGACAGCTGAGATTACCAATGTAAAAGAATTCCTGTGGCCTCATTGTTCATCACTAGTGCCTTCTGATTATAGAGACATGTTTATTAACATGACAACCCATTCCTAAGGCAGGTCCAATCCTGAGGCCCCACTATTGCTGGCTTCCAGGAGAACTATATCTTTCTTCTAAAACATGTTTGAAAACATCCAGTTCACATTCCACTATAAAAATGAAGAGAACCAAGCCCAAACAAAAACAAAAAGCTTCCTGTCTTTCTGATATCACAGACTTCTGAATGATGTCTAGATTTAGCCAGGATAGGTTCTTCTAGACAGAACTAGAAACCAAGGTCACAGGGTATCACAGTTAGCCACACACTGCTGGGATGAACCTCCAAATCAGGCACAGTTATGGGAGGAAGGTATTTACTGAAGTTACAGATCCAGGGGAAGTTCCATAATGGTGAATGATGCTGGCCATCTTTCCCAGGTCAAAAAAGGATGAGGGGGGAGAGGCCATTGCCAACAACACACACAAACCAGCAAAAACAGGCGGTGGGGGGGGATATTTCCTTCCACTCCAATTAGCCTTAGGGTAGGTTCTTGCATCCCTTTCCCAGACTTGTTGGCTTCCCCAGTCTCTGGAATTTCCTTCCTGCACTGCCCTCCCAGGAAGGGATGTTTGTTTTTAGCTTGCTGAGCTTGCTTACATCCTGCCCCCTACTGAGAGGCTGCCTTCCTGTGAACAACCTCAGAGACCCACCCAAGATTACTAAATAGGTCAAATTGACAACAAAACTTAACCATTACACAGGGAGGATCTCAGTGGATTAGAAATCATCAAACCTGACCTGGTACATAGATCTGAGAAAAAAGAAAGAGGTAGTTGGTTAAGTATATGAAGACGAGGAAATAGGAATCTCTTGTGTACATTCAAGAAACACTGATAACTGAAACACCTATATACTATACACAGCAGATATGCTTTCTCAAGACTCACGGAGTCTATGCTTTACTTCTCTGTATCCATCTCATAGCAAATTAATGTTTTCAGAAACAAAATAATGAGTTTACCAGTAGTGGCTTTCAGTGTATAGCAGAGATTCTTTTCCCTGTGAGTCCCACCTTGGTCTATTATTTTATTTCAAAACTTTGATGGAAAGAAATAATACCAGAGTGTCCTGATGACTCCTATCAGCTAGTCACTACTGTTAGTTAGCCTTTGCCTACAGGAAAGCTGTCGGTTGGAGACAGAGGTGAAAGTCTAATCCTTGTTTGTCTTTAACACCTTTTCATGGATCTCATCAGTAGAGGCTTGTGCATCAGGAGTCTGATGCATTCATTAAGAATTAAACATGTCTAGTCATGTCTATGGAGGTCATGTCTATGGAAGGTCAAGAGAAAAGGAAGTAGTGCTTGCCAGAGAATATATGACTAATGAACTTCCTGAGAAGAAAGTAGAAACATAGACAGGCTGTCATGAGCAGAAGGCAGAGCCCTTAGGCTTCAGCACAAAGTCTGTCCATTGCTAAAATGGCTGTTACTTCTGAAGTCTCCATCATCATCCCCTCTGGCATTCTTAAACTAGCCTCCATGGCCTCCACCTCTAAGGACTGAGTAATGAGTTCTAGAATTATGAGGATTCAGAGAGAAAAGACAATGAATTGGAAAAAATATGGAAGTTATATATCTAATAAGAAGTTGTAATCCAGAACATAAGACTCCAAAGAGTTGAATAACAAAAAAGCCCAAGAAATCCAGTTTAAAAATGTGGGATAGACCCAAATAGACATTAGTAAAAATATGTTCAAATGGACAAGAGTAAAAAGACGTTCGAATGGACAAGACTTTTATGAAAAAATACTAGACACCACTAGTCATCAAAAGAATGCAAATTGCAACCATAATGAGTATAACTTCACTCCAGAAGAATGGTGCATGTCGAAAGGCCAAAGATAACAATGGCTGGGAAAGATGCAAGCAAAGGGAACCTGCACACTGCTGGTAGAAGATACATATTCATGCAGTAATATGGAGAATGACAAGGAAGGTTCTCAAACATCGCAAAGTAGACGTCAATGTGATCCAGCAAAGCATGAGGCACCATCTATGTATACAACCTATGGGAATGAAATCACATGATAAGGAAACATATTCATCATAACACTATTCACAATGGGCAGGAAATTCAAACAACCTAAGCATCATCTACTCATGAATGGATTTTAAAAAGTGGGTTTGGTACATACAAGAGAGCACTATTTGCCTATTAAAAAGAATGAAATTCTGCCATTTAGAGCAATGTGTAAAGAACTGGATATCATCATGCTAAGGCTGGCACAGAAAGACACACATCCATGAAGGGAAAAGGTTTATTTCAATGATGTTGAGAGGAAAATGGTTCTTATTATAGGATGGCTGGCATATAAGGGGGAGATGCAGAAATGGGTACTAAATTGCAGCGACATAGAAGCAAGAAGATCCAGTGTGCAACACAGTAAATATAGATGAGAAAAATGAACTGGACACCTCAAAAGTTTTGTAAAAAGCAATATTGAAAGGTTTCACCATAAAGAAATTATGTCCAGGGAATGGGAAGATGGCTCAGTAGTTAAAGGTGCTTGTTTACAAACCCTGCTGTCCTGGATTTTGAAGAATCCATTTTATAGATAAAACTCCATTTTGTAAAACTAGCTTCACTTTAGATTGGCCTCCCCCTCCCTAAAGGATGCCTGGTGATAAAGACCCAGGAGCAAAAAGACTCCATATAAGGAAACATATGGCTGTCCTAGAATGTGGGCTGGACCTGGGATGTGGCCCCAAAGCGGTAACCAATCAGGAGATATATAGATACAGGGAGGGAACAAATAAAAATGCCACACACCCAGTAACCTGAGTTATATTATAATTAGATAGTTTTTTTTTTCTATAAGTACCCTGCTCCTTTGTTCTTTGGGGCTCCATCTTGCCTGGACACACGTCAGCCTGCTGGTGGAGCCTGACTGCGCAGGCGAAAAATAAAAAAAAAAAAACACCTCTTGCTTTTGCATCTGCTGGTGTGGTTATTGGAGTTTTGGGGTACACTCTCTTGAGAGAGGCCTTGGGGGTCTTTCAATTTGACTCTCCAGCAGCCATGTAAATCCAGATCCTCAAAGTGTATAAAGTTTGTTTGAAATGGCAAGAAACCTTGGTGCACCCATTTTCTCTCTTTTTTTTCTCTCTCTCTTTCTCTCTTTCTGTCTCTCTCTTCTCATAAATAAATAAATACAAATGTTTTAATTGTGTTTGAGGAGATACATACATTTAATTTGATTTAAACATTTACTAATATATACATGGATCACATAGCACATTACCCCAGTAATATGTATAATTTTATATGAAAGTCAAATAAATTCAATTTAAATATAATTGAATTTCTAGTAAGTGAGCTCTGAAAATAAAATGGAACTCCAAGGCACATTAGGAGAAGTGAAAAATAAGTTCCCCCAACACTACTCAAGTGCAGTATGCTATTAATGTGGTCATAGACCACTGAGGTTAAGTAATACACAGCTCTCCTCTAAAATGTGTAATTGTTTCTGCAAAGTGATTTATGTTCCACAAAAGGATATGTTGAAGTCCTAACCCTCAACATGTGTGACTGTGTTCTCAAAAGGAAGCAGGGTCTTTGCAGATGTAATTAAGATGTAAATTGAGATGATGTCATACTGGAGTCAGACCCTTAGTCCAATATGACTAATGACCTTATGAGAGGCTTCTGGGGTAGGAGAAATTATATTATCTCCTTTAGGCATAAGTACAGAAGTTAGCATGAGGCTTACAAAATAGTCTCAGGCTGAGACCATGGAAGCCTAGACATTGCTTGGTCAAGAGCAGCAGGGACCAGGAAGATAAAAGAGGCCAGAGTCATGCCCTAGCAAGGCTGCCACGACTGTAGAGGACCTTTACCTTTCCTGCCAGAGCCACAGAAGAAAAACATGAATACCCAAGCCTTGAAATGAAGTGACTAGGATAACTTATTTTGCCTAAAATGGATCAAATTGAGTCAGAGCAGGATCTCAAGAGTAAAACTGAGGATAATTCTAGAAAAGCTATTGTTGCCTCCCTGGGTTGTGAAGAGTAAACATCTGCCTACTATAATGCATAAAACTTTTTAATACCAGCACATGGCCAAAAAATTATTTCATCTATTCTTCTCTCTCTCCCTCCCCCCCCACAAAACTGTTGCTATATGTGTGTTATAGTTACATGTGTGTGTGCACACCCCATGTACATATGTGCAAAGGTCAGGAAAGGGCACTGACACTCTCCTCCACTCTTCCACCTTATTTCAGTGGAAAAGTGATGGAACTGAACCTTCCTGACTCTGCTTCCCTCAGCACTAGGTTTATCAGGGTACCTAGACATGCCTGACTCTTTATATGGGTGCTAGGGATTGAACTCTGGTCTACATGCCAGCAAGAAACCGTTCCTACATGCTGAGCCATCTCCACAGCTATAAAGAAATGTTTAATTTTACAAATTTTATAATCCCATATGTTCACCTACAATACAATGTTGGACGCTCATTAGATAAGTGACACTAGAAAGAATTGGTTTTTATTTATTTAAAAATTAAGAGACCTTTGATAAAGTGGCAAACATCCAAGCAAAGTTCTTTACTTTCAGCAGTCAGGGAGTGACACACTCCACTTCCTGCATTCCTGGAACCATTGTGGAACAACCATACCAGGCATCTGGCAGGCCCTCTCTGACGCAGGATCCACACATGGGGGCTCCCATGTCGATACAGTGAAAATGATTCACTTACAGTAGCTCAGCCTGAGTATGTCACTGGAAGAGCAATGCTGGACCCACATTGGTCTTTTCAGCCACACCCCTACACATGGCTAACAACCATCATCAGCCAGTCATGGAACAATACACTGTGCAAGACATGCAATGTGGCATACATTGCTTAAAAACTTAAATTAGACATTAATAAGACTGAGGTAGTGAGTGGATACAGGCTGACAATTTGAGTGGTCTTTTCCCACTTGATTATCTGTGATGTGTTTGTGTGCAGATTGGGTTTAACAAGTTTATAAACAAATCAATCTGCCCTTGGAAACTAAGAGATTGTTAACCCAGCTAAATGAAGAAAGCACAAGCCACTAAAAATGTTTCTCAGTATTTTTAAAGAAAGTTTAAAGTGACAGAATCTTTGGAGTTCTATAGTTATGTTTTATGTTATAATTTGTATTGTAATATGTAAATTTTAATCTTATATCAAGCATATATATATTCTTGGAATTTAATAAAATTTCTCAGACTAATCAGATAGCCTTCTTTCAATTCAGCATCAAGAGTCTTGCTTAATAATGCCCATGAATTTGCAATGTTTGGAGCAAAACATACTTTAGGGCAATATTTAAATAGTTTAGACATTACATGTAAATTCATTTTAATTAAAAGGTTGTTAGGCTTAAAAAAGTAATCAGTTATCCCCAAAATTGTTACATAAGTAATGTCATAAAAGGTATAGCCAGTTTTGTTTTGTTGTTGTTTGGTTGTCTTTTTTGTTGTTGTTGTTGTTGTTGTTTCTCCTCAGGCCTCCCACTGGCTGCCGGGGCTTCTGTGCGCCTGTCAAGAGGTTAACATCCTGTTGGCAGAGTTTGGGAAACTATAGAAGAGAAGATGGCAGACATGTAGCCACACCAGTACTCCCAGAAGAAATCCAGGCAAAAGTTTTGGGGGCTGTTGTGCTCATATCTTGGGAGAGGGGGTGCAGGGAGGGGTACTTGGCAGGTTAAGGCTGATCCCATGTGAGGGTGCACCCATAGCTGGAGAGTGGACTGGAGCCCACAGAGCCCAGCTGGCTAGTGTTGCCTTCCCTAGAAACTCCAGCTATCTGTCCTCACAGCTGCCCTTAGCTCTCTTTAGAGTTCCTCCCCAGATGTGCCCTATATTGGGCTGAGGCTTGTCTGACCTGCCCCCTCAGCAGCCCTGTGTGGTCCACCATTAACTCTGGCAGAGAGAGAGCTCCTCTCCAGGTGTTTTCTGTACAGGGCTGAAGCCCTCATATCAGCCACAATAGAGCCACCATTAGCTCTCCTTAAGAAAGTTCATGGGACTCCTAACACTAACCCTGGCAGCCAGAGTGCAGGGGACCCCCATCTAGGACCCCAGCAAGCAGAGTATCAGGAAACACCAACTAGGGCCCTACCACACAGAATCCCCTCCCCTGGTGATTACTGCCTTAGGCAAGGGCAAAAACTCCTAATACTCCTCAAAACCTAGCCCACACCTGCCATCAGCCAGGCAACCCCAATGACACTAGTGATCATTGCAGGTGGGAACTGCCCTGCACCAGCCACCCTTGTGCTGACTTTATCCCCCCAGAAGGGAGACCCTCACCATGAGAGATCCTCTCTCCAATGGCTAAGGTGGAAACTAGCTTTACATGATCCACCCACAGATGACAAAGTTCCCCTGCCAGCACCTGCAGGCACAGGCTCCACCCTTCCCCATTGACTGAGCTTGCTGTGTCCCCAAATGAGCAGTGCTACACAGATCTCTACATAGGCAGTCCCCAGTCTTCCATACCACTACCCACTGCAGATCCATTCACTCCAGCTCCAACCCTCTCTGTCCAGAACTTCTCATCCCTCTACAACCCTGTGAAAAAACCAAGCACACCACACAAGGTAGAACATACAGGAGCCTATATCTCCTTTGCCCTCAAGAAAATTAATCTCTTATCCTGAGATGGGCAGATTCCAAACAAAAAGAACACACAAGCTGAGTACTCTCCAACTAGCTCACCTAACCCAAATATGGAAGTTTCCTATAACATTATGAAGGAGATAACTGAGATGTAATTCCAGATTGAGACCACCCAGGTCATAATATAATATAAACCCAGGTCATAATTACAGACAGACTATGATCAGCATATTGGCAGAGCTAGAAGCAAAAACCAACCATCACATAAAGAAAGAGGTACAGAATCAGCTCTCAAGCCTTGCCTCCAGGCTTAACATAATTGAGGAAAATCAGGTGGAAATTACTAGAACAGTAAAAGAACTGAAGACAAGCCAGAAATTAGATAAACTCAATAATGAACTGACCAAGCTACACCAAGACATTATCAAGTGCAAGAATGCATACCAGGAAGCATTAAGAAAAGCAAACTTTGAAGTGAAATTGGAACTCAACAAATATATGGACTCAATATAGAAAATCACAACAGAAAACAAAAATCAAATAGAGCTATTAAAAACCCCTCTAGAATCCCTCACTACAGGAGTTAACAATCTGGAGGACAGAGCCTCAGTTGTGGGAGACAAGACAGAAGAAATTAAGTGAGATACTAAAATCTTAGACAAGTTCAAAAAATCATGTGAACAAATTTTGAATATTAATGGACTTAACTCTCCCATAAAAAGACTCAAGTTAAGAGGGTTGTTGCAGTCAGCTTTCTAGTTGCTGCGCAAAAAGAACCCAAACAAAAGCGGCTTGTAGAGGAATGGGTTTATTTGGCTTACGGACTCGAGGGGAGACTCCATTCTGGCAGGGAAAACGATGGCATGAGCAGAGGGCTGGACATCACCTCTGCCACAGCACTGCAAACAGCGGCAGGAAGGTGTGCCAAACACTGGCAAGG
>PVHP010033801.1:0-18482 GCA_004024765.1 Zapus hudsonius
CCTTGAATGCAGTTGCAGTGGCTGGAGGCCCTGGTGTGCCCATACTCACTCTCTTTCTGTTTGCTTCTGTGGTAGTTTGAATGTATGTCCCCCATAGACTCAGGTGTTTTATTAAAATTTTTAACTTGTTCTTCAACTGCCTGGCTGAAGGAGGTGTCATTGGGGGTATATCTGAATTCCAGCCCAAAGATTGGAGAGCTGTGTGAGCTCTGGTGGGGTTCATGCTTGCTGGTTTTTGGTGTTTATGGGCTGGTGGTGGTTTCTCTCTCTGCTTGGACTTATGAATTGAAAATAAAATCCCATTTCTCCTCAAAACTCTGTTTAGTTGAATGTTCATCCCAATATTGGAGCTGACTATGACATCTTTCTCTCCTTCAAATAAGTAAATAAATAAAAATATTATAAAAACAAAACAAAAAACCCAACCAAACTGTCATTATATGCTTCCACCAGTAACTGCCTTTCATGAACATGGAGAAGTCATTTACTCATCATCTGTATCTTTGTATTTTATTTATTTGCAAGCTGAGCGTGATAGAGAGAAGAGAGACAGAAAGAAAATGGGTGCGCCAGGGTCCTCCAGGTGCTGCAGATGAGCTCCAGATATGTGGCAATTTGTGCATCTGTCTTTATGTGGGTAGTGGGGAATTGAACCTGGGTGGTTAGGCATTGCAGCCAAGCAACTTAACTTCTGAGCCATCTCTCCAGTCCATCACCTGTCATTTGCACTCTTCCCATGACTTAGGCACTCTGTACTTTTTTAATTTTTGAGACTAGATCTTGAATTCTGGGCTTAAGTGATTGTCCCATCTTAGCCTCCCCAGTAGCTGGGACTTCAAGCGTATACCACTGTACCCAGTTACTCCATAGACTTTGTTAGAAGTGAATCTATATATTTGAATGCTCTAGTGAAAGAGGGCTGTAATAGAGTCCATGACTATGACAAATACCTGAGATAATTAAATTTGTGTTTAATATATATATATTTGAAAATGAGACAGAAACTATGGGCACTCCAAGGTTTACTGCTGCTTCAAACAAACTCCAGATGCATGTGCCATTTTGTGTGCCTGGCATTTCATAGATGCTGGGAAATTGAACCTGGGCTGTTAGGCTTTACAAACAAGCACCCCCTTTTTTTTTTTTTTGTTTTTTCAAGGTAGCATCTCACTCTAGCCCCAGCTAACCTGGAAATCACTGTAGTCTCAGGGTGTCCTCAAACTCATCTGCCTCCCGAGTGCTGGGATCAAAGGTATGCACCACAACACCCAGCTAAGCAAGCGCCTTTAAGTGCCTAGCTATCTCCCCAGCCCTGTTTTTGTTTTGTTTTTTTTTTTTTTGAACAAGATCTCATGTAGCTCAAGCGGCCTTCAGCTTTCTGTGTGACTGACGATGACCTTGAACTCCTGATCATCCTGCCTCCACCTTCCAAATACTGGGATTACAGGTGTGTATTACCATGCCTGGCTTGAGATAATTAACTTTTAAAGAAAAAACATTTACTTCACAGTTTTGGAGGTTCTGATCTTTGGTTGACTGGCCCCATAGTTTGAGTCCTGTGGTGAGGCAATAGCACATCATGGCAGGAGTGTGTGGCAAAGCAGAAGTATCCACCTCACCAGCCAGAAAGCAGATGGACATTGGGTCCCACAATTCCCTTTGAGAGCATGTCCTAGTGACCTAACCCCCCCCCCCCCCCCCCACACAAGGTCTTAACCCCTAAAGGTCCACAGACCTCCCAGTAGTGCTACTCTGGGGACCAAGCCTTTGACACATGGACTTATGGGAGACAGTCAAGACTATTTCAGGGGTGCATCACTCTAAACTGAGCCCTTTTTTATTGTCATATGGCTTTACTAGAAAGAAAGGTCTTTGTAGAGTTCCATGTAACTTTTACATATAGGTGTTACACACAGTGTAAAGCTATGCAGAACTAAATGAAATTCTTTTTCTGTCATTGCTTCTCAAATATCTGAAGACAGGTTACATATTCCTTCATATATGTATATGTATATGTGTATATATATATATATATATATATATATATATATATTTTTTTTTTTTTTTTTAAATGAGACAGGGCCTTGCAGTATAGTCCAGCCTATCCTCAAACTTGTGATCCTCCTACCTCAGCATCCTGAGTGCTGGGATTATAGTTATATACCACGGCATCTGGCTTTTCCTCAGATTTCCTAATTTACAAGTCAAAAATTCCCAATTCTTTACATATCCTATATTTGAAACTTAATCATTTAGGTTACCTTTCTCTGGAAATGCATTTGTCAATCTGCCCAGAATGGAACATTGGTCAGAAAAGAATGTTCTTTTTTTTTGTTTTGTTTTGTTTTTGGTTTTTCGAGGTAGGGTCTTGCTCTAGTCCAGGCTGACGTGGAATTCACTTTGTAGTCTCAGGGTGGCCTTGAACTCACGGCAATCCTCCTACCTCTGCCTCCAGAGTGCTGGGATTAAAGGCGTGCACCACCACGCCCAGCTGAAAAGAATGTTCTTGAACTATTATTCTCTTAAACTGGACACTACCATTATTTTTATTTATTTTATTTTATTTTTGGTTTTTCGAGGTAGGGTCTCACTCTAGTCCAGGCTGACCTGGAATTCACTCTGTAGTCTCAGGGTGGCCTCGAACTCATGGTGATCCTCCTACCTCTGCCTCCCAAGTGCTGGGATTAAAGGTGTGTGCCACCATGCCCGGCTCATTATTTTTTATTTTATTTTATTTTTTCAAGATAGGGTCTTGTTCTAGCCTAACAACCATTAATAACACAGGCTAAATTTATTTTTGCTTTTTTTCTGCAGTAAATCATGCATGTGGCTCACATGAGGCTTCAGGAAAAACCTGTGCTCTTTTAAAATCAGCTCCCTCACCCCCATTCTAGGTATTAGGCAATTGTTTTATTGAACTCATGGTGATCCTCCTACCTCTGCCTCCCGAGTGCTGGGATTAAAGGTGGGCGCCACCTACCCCTATACAAAATGCACGTTAGGTCAGGGCATGTTTGTTACTTGTTGAAGGTCTTCTTAATTCCTAGTGTTAGGAAACAGCAGCTCCCCCAGTTTTGTTTCATCATAATCATAGACCTGATTTCTGAGTCTGTATTCAAGTCATTGATAGAGTAGAATAATGGGGTCATATCATACCAGACCTATACCCATCTGCTCACTTAGAGTATCACTGCTTGACTACATATATAGTTCATTTACTCCCAACTAACCCTCCAAGGGAGGTAGTAATATCTTTGTTTTACTCAGAGAAAGAGGCTCAGTAACTTGGCAAGTTCATGTAGCCAAGAGGCAGGGTTAGGATTTGAACTTAGTCCAGTTTCACACTGTTAGTTAGTTTACCAGCTTAGTTGCAAGGGTATAGGGATGGCTAGATTCCTTTTATCTATAACTTCTTGTATGTTGATGTCAGTCCTCCCCATCCCATGCTGCGGATCAAACCTCACACATGCTGGACAAGCACCCCACCACTGAACTATGTCCCTACTCCCCCCCCCCTTTTGACACAGTGTTTCACTAAGTTGCTTAGTGGCCTTGAACTTGCTCTGTAACTCAAGCAGTCCTTGAACTTGCGATCTTCCTGCATTATTAGTACCCTACCCCACCCCCAGTAGCTGGGATTATAGGTCTGTACCGCCACACCAGGCTTCAAAATTTAGTTTTCAGAAACTTTCTTCTACCTTTTGGAAAATTTGAATAATGTTGGCCTGTCTCTGATTGTTAATTCTTCTGAGAACCTTATTTTTCTAGAACTATGGTTTGTTTTTTTTTGGTTTTTTCGAGGTAGGGTCTTGCTCTAGTCCAGGCTGACCTGGAATTCACTATGTAGTCTCAGGGTGGCCTTGAACTCACGGCGATCCTCCTACCTCTGCCTCCCGAGTGCTGGGATTAAAGGTGTGCGCCACCATGCCTGGCTCTAGAACTATGTTTTGATGTTTAACAAGTAGAGCTCACCTTGCTACAATAAAATTAAAGTATATTTTATTTTGTGGAAGACAAAATATTTTTAGTTATTGTGGTTATTTTAGTTATTTTTGCCATTTTGAAAAAGATAGAGGGAAAGTAAACAAATTGTGAGTGGGAAGAGTCCAGTAGCAGGCATCATATTGTAAATGGTATTTGTATTTTCTATGTAATTGAAGGTTATTTTGTTGGTCACTGATTGTCGTCATTGACGCAATTAGTAAGTTATGTATCTTGTCTGTGTTTTTTTGTTTTTAATTTTTTCCCTGGCTAATAGCACCTTTTTAGATTTAAATTCTTCGTCTTTGCCATGAATGCTTAAATTTGATCTTTTCATAGTGTCCTGAATTTCTAGAAATTCCCACTTAAACTTTCTATTAGTTTGCCACCTTGTCTTCAAGGTCCGATATTCTGTACTCTCCTTGATCCATTCTATTGGGGAGACTTTTCTATTTCCTTACATGTATAGACCTTACTTCGTTAAACTGATTTCCTGGGTTCTTGTGGGATTCCTTGAGTTTTGTTTTCTTCTTTGATTCCTTTATTTCATATTTGATTCTTTGAGTATAATACATTCTTTTGAATTCTCTGTCTGGCATTTGATCTGATTCAATCTCACTGGAGGTCTTTACTGTTGGATTTATAATTTTTGGAGGAATTACATTGTCTTGATTTTTTTGTGTTCCTTATATTATTGTGTAGTTTTTGCATCTCAAGTTATTTTATTGGTTGTGTTTTCTACTTATCAGGGATATTCTTAGACATGTAGATCAGAAGTTATATCTTCAGGGTAGGCGCTCAAGGTGCCAGATGTGGCTTCTGTATTACTCTCAGAGTAATGGCAAGAGTAGCCCAAGCTGTTGGATATGCCTGCTATGCAAATATCCTAGAAGCGAATTTACCACAGTGTTTCTTTTGACTCAGTAATTACAGTGGGTAAAGATCAAGGCTGGTAGAAGTATGGTAGGGTTTCGGCTACTTAGAAGTAGGAGCAATGTAGGGTGAGTTAGTGTGAGGACTAATATTAACTTTGAAAAAGATAGAGGAAGTTGGGGTACTGTTAGTTTCCACAGACTTTAGAGGTTGTTGAGGCTATGGAAGGTTGCAGTTATGGATTTTAAAGAGGAGGGAATAAAGGAGGAGAGAGTGTGGAGGAGGACTTGGAAAGAGGGAAGGTAAACAAGTTGTGTGTGGGAAGAGTCCAGTAGTAGGCAGGGTGAAGAAAAATACAGAACAAATCCCAGATTCAACTGAGCAATATACAAATACAAGCAAAACCAGCATGGAATATTCATGCATGCATGGGGGTTAAAATAAGCAAACAGGCAGGTGCGTGACACACGCCCTTGCTCTAGTCAGTTGGGAGGCTGAGATGTTGAGCTGCAGCGGGTTCCAGTTAGCCTGGGTCAGAGCAAGACCCTGCCCCAAGAAAGAAAAGTAAAGAAAAAAAAAGGTGCTATAAATTAAGAAACATATAAAGTGACAAAAGTTAACCCTAACACGCAACTTATTAAGGATGACAACGTAGACTAAACGTACATCAATCAGCTCTAACAAAGCAGTATTTTTGTCTTAGTAGGCTAGGTCCTGAATTCTTTTCCTCCCTGGGAAAAGCAACCTGCCCTGCTCTGGAAGGTGCAGTTAGCACTTCTAGTGCAAACCTATATGTCGGGTTTTAGGGTATGTATTGCCCTAGTGTAAAAGGTGGCTTTCTATTCACCTACGTTGTATGTGAAGCCTATTCCCTCTTTGGTGCATTGTGGGCTCAGCTCAGCAGGTTAGGTTGGGCTGCTCTACAGAACAGGTGTGCTGGATGCTGGGTGGGAGATGGCTCCCATTCCTTGGTGGCCTGAGAGCTCACCAGTTTTAGTTCATTGGGATACTGCTGAAGGATAAAATGTATGACATTATTCTGCATATTAGCATGTAATTCATCAAAATTTGTTTAATTTCTAAAATATTAAACACAAACATTTCTGGAGCTGAGCGATGGTTCACGAGTTATTAAGGCACTTACTTACAAAGTCTGATAGCCTGGGTTTGATTCCCTAGTACCCACATAAGCCATATGCACAAAGTGGCACATGCATCTGGACTTCGTTTGCACTGGCAAGAGGCCCTGGTGTGTGGGCCCATTTCATTTTCTCCTTGCAAATAATTAAGCATATTTTAAAATAATTTTAAAATATATGTAAATAATTATTTTAAAATACAATTTTTTAAAAAAGCATAGAATATGTTTACTCTGTGATGAAAAATATGGAATGTTAAATTGGACACATTTTATAATAAAATAATGAACTGATTTAAAGTTCCTTTTGGCCTTTCCAACAGATTTTTGAATAAAGCAAATTACAGAGTTATAACTTTCGTTACTTGCAGTGAAAAACTGACTCTTATAAATGAACACTGCCTACAGAGGCCTTCAAACACATTCTGTCAGAACCCTCATGCTTAGCTGTGTGGATCAGAAATAGAGGGGAAGGCCATTTGAACAGCTGAAGTCATGGTGGGGTAGAGCTCCTCTGTGAGGAGGGGCTCCCTCCTGTGTTTGCCCTACTTGGTGTGGCTTCCTAGCCAGGTTCCTAAACCTGGCCTTACACCACCACCTTCCCATAACTGAAAAAGAAAAAGAAGAAAAGATTTTCTTTCTTTCTTTCTTTCTTTCTTTCTTTCTTTCTTTCTTTCTTTCTTTCTTTCTTTCTTTCTTTCTTTCTTTCTTTCTTTCTTTTCTTTCTTAAGCTCTCTGTCTTTAAATTGCTAGAAAGCTCACTGGAGATACAGTAATCCCTGCCTGACAAGACACATACGTGAATGCAAATAAAGCCAGTGAATCTTTCTGTAAAAATTTAAACCTAGTTTATGTAGCTTGTGGAGAAGAAATGGGAGTCAGTGGTGTTCAGTATGAACCTGAGGTAGAGAGTTGACCAGCATTATAGGTAAAATTCACCTTTCCAAAGCTTTGACTAGGGCAGGCCGGTACATTCAGTGTCAAGGTTTTAAAGTCACTTTTTTAGTCTTTGACCATTTGTAACAGCATTGCCAAATAATATCTAGGAGAATTTTTACAACTCTAACCTGGGTTTTTGTATCATTTTGTGGAGATTTAAAAATGAATCTTCAAAAAAATTAAATCATCAAGTGCAATACATTTTAGAAAAGAAAGTAAGATTATTTAAAGCACTATTAGGTAGCTCCTTGAGAAGCCCAAAGGAATTTATGCTTAGCATGGATCTCTTCTTTTTGTAAGTATATAAGATGTGGAGCTATGAAAGTATATTATTTTGCTATTGGAAATTCCTGAATTGTCAAAACAGTGTGAACCCTTAGAAACGCCTACATTGGCGATACATTCATTGCACACTTGCTGAAATGCTGTTTTTAAACCCCTGCACACTGGGTATGGTATTTTAAGAAGGTGAAAGATTTATATGATCTGAAGATAAACCAGAGTATTGGGTATGGTATTTAAATTTTAAAAAAACTCTCAAAAATTTTTCTTTATTTACTTGTGTGTGTATGGGCATGCCAGGGCCTCTTGCTGCTGCAAATGAATAATATCATACATTTGTACCAAGTTTTGCCTGTGGCTTTACCTGGGTGGTTTGGGAATTGAACCTAAGCTGGCAGGCTTTGCAAGCAAGTGCCTTTAACCACTGAGACATCTTCCCAGCCCCTTTCATAAATTTAAAAAAAAATCAAAATAATCTCTTTTCTCTCTCTCTCTCTTTTTCTTTTCTCTGATTTTTCGAGGTAGGGTCTCACTCTAGCCCAGGCTGACCTGGAATTTACTATGTAGTCTTAGGGTGGCCTCGAACTCATGGTGATTCTCCTACTTCTGCCTCCAGAGTGCTGGGATTAAAGGTATGTGCCACCACACCTGGCCAAAAAAAATCTCTTAATGAGATTTTTTTTTTTTTTTGGTGTGTGTGTGTGTGTGTGTGTGTGTGTGTGTGTGTGTGTGTGTATTGAGAAGGCTCTGTGGCCTTCCTTACACTCACTTCCACTTCCTAGTGATGAATAATTTTCAATTTTTATGGTAAAAGCTGAATATTCCTTGTGTGATGATAGCTGTTTATATTAGCCATATTTTTTACTTATGGCTCCTCTTTGGAGCTTCCCTGTCCCCTTCCCCTGTATTTGTTTTTTTTTTTGTTGTTGTTGTTGTTTTTGTTTTTGTTTTTTCGAGGTAGGGTCTCGCTCTAGTCCAGGCTGACCTGGAATTCACTCTGTAGTCTCAAGGTGGCCTTGAACTCACGGCAATTCTCCTACCTCTGCCTCCCAAGTGCTGGGATTAAAGGCGTGTGCCACCACGCCCGGCCTGTATTTGGTTTAAACAGTATAATTCATAAACACTTTGATTTCAAACTTGATGGAAAGTATGCCAAATAGCAACATATATTCATTTGACCATTACTAAAGTCTAAGAATTATTAGCATATTGGGATTTTGCTTCAGGTCCTTTTCCTTTTAGTAATATTATGGATCTGATTGTTCCCACCTTTGATTCGATGACATTTCCTAGAAGTAACCATTATGCTAAAGGTGGTGTAGATCCTTTTGTCTTTTGGCTTGTGTGTCTTAAAAATGTATGTAGTATGTCATGCTCTGTGTTTCCCTTTGTAGCCTGCAGTGTACATTTAAAATGCCTTTTGAGAGTTAGTTCTGTTGAAATTTATGTATATAGGAGAGAAGGGAAGTAGAGAGAGAGAGAGAAGAGAGAAAGGCGAAGAGAAAATTCCAGGTCCAGTGACATGTAGTAGTCTATTTTGTGACTATATGACAATTACATGTTTTCTCCCAATTTTAGTATATGTGCTGCCGAAGCGAGCACTACATGTTTTCTTGTTAGAGGACAGTTTAGGCAATTTCTGATTTTTTTCTTGGAGTCTCCTTGCACATCTATACAAGCATTTCTTTAGGTTATATATCTGGAGATAGACTTTCTGGGTGATAAACTATACTCACTTTTACCTAATTATACTGGTTTACCATCTCCCTAGCAATTATGAATGTCCTTTATCTTTATCTTCTCCAGTACTTAATATTGCAGACATTTTAACTTTTATACTATTAGAGGTGTAAAATTGTTTAAATTTGCATTTTGTCCTGGTTACTAGTGAGACTGGGCATTTTTCCCAGTTAAGCAAGTGCCTTTAACCACTAAGTCATCTAGCCAAACCCCCCTAGATTTTTTTAGTGTTTTTGTTTTTCAAGGTAGGGTCTCACTCTAGCCCAGGCTGACCTGGAATTCAACTCTGTAGTCTCAGGCTGGCCTCAGACTCATGGAGATTCTCCTACCTCTGCCTCCTGAGTGCTGGGATCAAAGGTGTGCATCACCACACCTGGTCTCTGGATTTTTTTTATTTATTATAATTGCCCATTTTTGCCTTTATGGTTTATCATCAGTATGTTTTTTCAAGAAGTTTTCCCTCGCTTTGAAGTCATGAGATTTTCTTTTTTCTTTTTTTTAAAGTTTCTTTCTTCTTTTTTTTTTTTTTTTTTGCAGTGCTGAGGACTGAACCCAGGGCCTTGCGCTTGCTAGGCAAGCGCTCATCCACTGAGCTAAATCCCCAACTGAGATTTTCTTTTTAAAACATTTAGATTCTTGCTTTGCACCTTTTAGTGATTAATTCATTTGGAACCTATTTTTCTGTTTGGTGTGAATTACAAAGTTAAATTTATCTTTCCATATGTGAAACCAGTTGTCCCAATATTATTTATTGAATCAGTTCTTTTTAAAACCCACTGATTTATAATGATCTCTATATTATAAGCCTGTTTCTGGTATATTTGTGGGTCTGAGTCTGGACTCAGTTATGTTTCATTTTTCTACTTGTATGTATACCAATAGCACTGTTTTAATTACCACAGCTTTAAAATTATTCTTGCTATCTCATTGGGTAAGTCCCTTTCTTATTTTTTTAAATGTTTCACATTTTCAGCCCTTTTCTATATGAATTTTAGGAGCAACTTGATCCCCCTTTCTTTTAAAGAAAGTGTACACCCTTTATTGCTATTGATTTTTGACATTTGTGTCTTTCCTGTGTTTTACAAGGTCAGACATAAAGAATATAAAACTCGGCTAAATAACTATTGGAAACGGATTTTCTGTCTCAAAAAACCATGCAAAAAGTGCTAATAATTTCTTACAACTTGTGCTGTATAGATTTGGAACCAATGAATTAACGTCTGCTATTTATTAGTATTGCTGGGTATTTTGGTCCTTTGCAGTGTTCAGAATGAGATGCCAATGTACTGATAGATTTTTTACTAGCCAATAGAGGAGGAAATATGAAAATTATTACTTTTAGGTAAGAAATAAGCCTTTCTTTTTGAGGTAGGGTCTCGCTGTAGTCCAGGCTGACCTGGAACTCACTCTGTAGTTCCAGGCTGGCCTTGAATCCACTTTGATCCTCCTACCTTTGTCTCCCAAGTGCTGGGATTAAAAGGCATGTATGTACCACCATTCCCAGCTAAATAAGTGATTTTTGAAATCTAACATTACTTTTAAAATCACTGATTAATAAAATGTTTTAGGGCTCCACAGGTAGAATATTTTTAAAATGTGGTTTTAGTGTTGCGTCCTTGTGAACATATGTGCATGTTCATAAGTAGCTTGACAAGCATTGAGAATAAGATTATCACTAGTTCTAGGTCTTCTAAAAGACCACAGTGTTGGGAGAATTTAAGAAATTGGTTAGCATAGTTACTTTTCTCCTGGAGCATATTGATAGAGTTTTGTGAGAGCAGGTTTAGTTCTCCTTGTTTAGAATGGTGCTCGGAACAAGGTCTGTTATTCAGTAAGTGATTGTTGAATGAATGATCATGACATTTCTGAACACCTTAGTACATAGCCACTTCTTATAATGTCTGTAGTTTGAATCAATGTTATATTCTCTATTGAGGTATTGAATACTCTAAGTAATGTTGTTTCTTGAATTATCCCAGCCATTAATATCGTGGAACTGAATTTTAAAAGCTGTTTGACTCCGATACAGTGCTTTTTCTCTTTCTTCAGATAGTATCTGTTTTTATATTTAACCTTTGATCAATTTGCAACCAGATGTCAACATAAACTTAATTATATTTGCTAAATCAAATGAAGTGTACCAATTCTTCTCTTCTCTTGTAGAAGGGAATAAGATGAACCTGTCAGTGTTGCTGTTCTTTGGAAGTTTGGTTCTCTAGCACAATGATTCTCATAGTGGGTTTCTGCACACCAGCCTGACAGTCAGCGTACCTGAGAACTGGTTAAGTGATTCTCAGGCTGGCTGCTTAGAAGCTCTGCGTCTGGGGCTCAGCAGTCTCTAATTCTCCAGTTGATTCTTCCTCATCTAGTGCTGAGAACCGTTAACTTTGTATATTGACTTCTCCAATAGTTCCTTGCAGATTGTTGACGCTGTGTTTTTATAGATTGCTTCCAGTTATATACTCAAGTTTTACCTGTACCTGATTTTCAAATATTTTAGAAGGTGTAGTTATTTTCTGCAGTATAATGGGATAGGTCCTTTTACCGACCTTCCCACAGAAAAACATTGAAAATACTAGATAAATATTTTTTGTTTTGTTTTTCTGAGGTAGCGTTTCCCTTCTAAGCAAGTTGACCTGGAATTCACTATGTTCTCTCAGGGTGTCCTTGAACTCATGATGATCCTCCTACTTTGGCCTCCCAACTGATGGGATTAAAGGGGTGTGCCACCAAACCTGGCAAAAAAATTTTTTTTAATTTGAATTCATTCAGGTAGCTTGCCAAAGAATAAAGAATAATCAGGCCCAAACTGTGTGCAAATGGAAATGCAGAGATGTAAGCCAAGGGATTTTTGCCTTGAGAACATTGTTTGCAAAGCTTAGTTGTGCCTTTGCCTCAAGAAGCTAGAGCACAGGAGATAAAGGTTGGTAGTTCTGATGGGAACCCTGTAGTAAAGATGGTACCTCAAGGGGTATACCTTGTAATAAGTGTGAACTAGAGATAACTTATTCCACCCAAGGATCTAAAAGGAAAATTCCTTCTCTCAAACTTTGGTGGTACTAGGTAGGGTAAAGAAAATTCTTCTTAGAATTTTTACCACTGTCAGTCCCTATAGCTCAGGGGTTAGAGCATTGGTCTTGTAAACCGGGGATTGCAAGTTCATATCTCGCTGGGGCCTTAGGCATCTAGTTTTGTGGGAATTTTTACCACTGGCTCCCTTGTTGAGGTTTTGAGTCCTGATTTCATAGTACCTGGTTGCTATTTAACTTTAGACTTTACTATGTATATTAATATTTTCAGAGTATTATAAAGGATAGAAACATGAATAACAGTAAATTGAACTTTAAAATATTTTTAAAATATATTTTATTTATTTATTTGCAAGCAGACAGAGATAGAGAGAAGAGAAAAAGAATGGGTGCTCCAAGCCTCCAGCTACTGGAAACAAACTCCAAATGCATGCACTATGCGCATCTGGCTTTACATGGGTACTGGAGAATTGAACCAGGGTCATTAGGATTCTCAGGCAAGCCCCTTAGCCACTAAGCCATCTCTCCAGCCCCCCAAAATTGAATTTTAAAAAGGCAAGAAACATAGCCAGGTGTGATGGTACACACCTTTAATCCCAGTACTCGAGGCAGAGGTAGGAAGATCACTGTGAGTTTAAGGCCAGCCTGAGATTACAAAGTGAATTTCAGGTCAGCCTGGGCTAGAGCAAGAACCCTATCTTGAAAATCCAAAAAAAAAAAAAAAAGGGTTCAAGGCTAGCCCGAGCCACATGGCAAGACCCTGTCTCAAACACCATCACCACCACCACAAATAACCCACAAAACCCAGTAAGACTAAATGCTTAATTCAGACCAAAATGTCATTTTGTATGTTTTTGCATGTGTCTTCAGTCACTCTCCACTTTATTTTCTGAGATAGGGTTCCTCACTGAACCTAGGGCTCACCAATTCAGCTAGTCTAGCTAGGCAGCTTGCCTCAGGGATCCTGTCTCTCTTCTCTCTGCCTCTTGAGAACTGGGATTACAGGCACTCTTCCACACCTGGCTTTTCCTTGAGTGTTGGTTTTCGTGCTTGTGTGACAAACCCTTTACCCATTGAAACATCAACCCATCCCAGCCCTCATTTTGGATTTGTAAAGATATTAAAACAAACAAACAAACAAAAAAGCCAGCTATCCTTTTTTTTTTTTTTGGTGTGTGCATGCTTGTGAGTGCGGGTGTATGTGCCGTGGTAGACATGTGGAGGGCAGAGGACAAATTTTGGGTGTCTTCACCTTCCACCTTGTTGATGCAGGGTCTCCTGGCTCACTGCTTTGAATGCCAGGCTAGCTGGCCTGTGAGCTTCTGGGTGATTCTATCTCTGCTTCCTGTCTGGCCATAGGAATGCTGGGATTACAGACACTAGTGATATAGCATCTGGCTTTATGTGGGTTCTGGGAGTCCTAACTCAGATACTCTGGCTTTCTTGCATAGCAGGTGTTTTTCCTTTGAGCCATCTTCCCAGCTCCCTAGCCATAATTTATTTTATTGACAACCTCCATACATATAGACAATATACATGTTAATCCCTCCCACAACCTTCCTTTTCTCTTTCCGATCCCCCCTCCACTGAATCTCTTCTTTCCAACTAGTCCGTCTCTTCTTCCTCTTCTTCTTCTTCCTTCTCCTCTTCTTCCTCCTCCTCCTCCTCCTTATTCTTTTTTCTTCAAGATAGGGTCTCACTCTAGTCCAGGCTGACCTGGAATTTACTATGTAGTCTCAGGCTGGCTTCGAACTCATGACAATCCTCCTACCTCTGCCTCCTAAATGCTGGGATTAAAGGCATGTGCCACCATGCCCAACCTTTTTCTGTTTTACTGTTAATTTTTTTAATTAAGATATAGTAAAGGTTAAATAAAAAATGGACAATGTGTCAGACTGTTAAGAAATTGAGAAAGAGGATCAATTAACTAAAGTAAGGTAGTTTTTCTTATGCTTTCCTTACAGTTATAGGACAAATTCTTTTTAAATTTTCACATAAAAAATTAATAAGAAATAGAAGGTACAAGTCTAATGATATCTGCCCACTGAGAAAATAGGGGAAACATCCTTCAATGAGAATGTCATTATTTTTTCCCTCCTTATTATGCAGGTCTTGTGTAGGTGGTGTCAGCCAATGCGAGAACATGAATAGCATGACCACTTTATGTCTGAAAGATAGTACTGCAAAGCATTCCTCCTCTTTTGGCTCTTATATTCTTTCTGCCACCTCATTCAAAGTGGTTTCTGAGCCTTGGAGGGTGTGATAGAGATGTCTACGTGCTGAATATACCACTGTCACGTCTTAGCACTTTGTTGAGTTTTGGTCACCTCAGTGGTCACCACCATCTGAAAAGAGAAGCTTCTCTAACCAAAAGTTATGTGCATTAATATATGGGCAGAAACATAAGTATTTAGAGGGCAGTTTGGTGGGCATAGCATGCCCACTTAGCCAGACAACAGTAGTAGTTTCCCCACTAGGGCTTATGACTTCCCCAGCCATAGACTTGATTAGGTTTTCAGTACCAGGCATGAATTCCCTCCCGTGGAGCTGGCCTCAAGTCTAGTCAGACAACAATTGGTTCCCCCATAACAGATATGCCACCATTGTATCTGTTGGTACATTTGGCCTGGCTGGCCATCTATAAAGCTTTCAGGGTCTACTGCTGGTTAAGACCATTGATGGGTTTTCTTCCCAAACAGGCTGAATGGCTCTTTCCAGAATCCTGACAACTAGAAATAGGGAGGAGGCTTGCAGCTCAGCTCTAGCTTGATTTCTCAGTGACCTGCAGCCCAAGCATGTATTGCCTTTAGCTATAGGATCTTACCATCTAGTTCTGATGGGTAACCAAGATCCTTGGCAATAGCCTGAAATGTTTTGGAGGCATTAAGGGCCTCCTTGACCAACAATCCACTGGAAGGTATCCTAGCCATCATTTTAAAGACAGTCGTTAATGATATAGAAAAGTAGAAACTAGAAGGATATAAACATTTCTTATCAATTAAATTCTAACCAAAAAGAGGGGTGAAGTAGCTACGTTAACAAACCGTATGAACTTTAAGACGAGATACAGTCCCTCGACAATGACAGGTTTAGTTACCCATAAGATAAAAGCAATTCTAAACTTGTATAAGCCCAATATTGCTTCAGTATACAAGGATAAAGTGATAGAACTGAGGCAGGATTGAAGGGCAGAGGAAATTAAGGGACATGGGAAGGGAAAGGAGCCTCCTCATACCAGAGTCTGGTTCAAGTCTTGCCAGCTGAGAGTCAAGAATGTCAGCACAATTAAGAGTTGTTGTGGGCTGGAGAGATGGCTCGGCAGTTAAGGCACTTGCCTCCAGTGCCTAAGGCCCCGGGTTCAATTCCCCAGGACCCACATAAGCCAGACCCACAAGGTGGTGGCCCTGGTGCTCTCTCTCTCTCTCTCTCTCTCTCTCTCTAACTCTGTATTTCTCTGCTTGAAAATGAATAAAATATTAAAAAAAAAGAGTTGTTGTGAAGGTGGACTACATAGAGGTATGTAAAATTAAGTTAAAATAGCAATGAACCATGCCTAAGGCTTAAGTGTACCATAACCTTTGAGTATGTCCTTACTTCTTTCCCAGATATAAACCTGCAATTTCCTTTTTTAAAAAACTACTTTTATTTATTTGCAAGCAGAGAGAGATAGAAGATAGACAGAGAGAATGGGCGCACCAGGGCCTCTAGCCACTGCAAATGGATTCCAGATACATACACCACTTTGTGCATCTGGGTACTGGGGAACTGAACTCCTGTTGTTAGGCTCTGAACGCAAGCACCTTAATCACTGAGCCATCTCTCCAGCCCTGACTTTAATCTTCACTGTTTGGGAGACATTCAGTATCAGTAAGTGGCAAAGAGAATATTTATACCTGGGATATATTCTCCTTTCCTTATTTCAGTAGAAACCAAAGATCACATTGATGACGCTAATTCAATTCTGAACCACTGAATTTGTCATTCCAGTTCATGACTGGCTTCTTATGTGGGTGTCAAAGTCAGGTCTTCATGCTTGCACAGTAAATGTCCTTACCTGCTAAGCCATTTTCCTATCCCATCATCAGCTAGGTTTAAGCTCTTACTTTGAAATAATTATTTTTACAGAATTGTTTCTAAACAATAATTTATAACTAATAAAATGTGTAGCCAAGAGTGGTATCACATGCCTTTAATTCCAGCACTGGGAAGGCTGAGGTAGGGGGATTGCCATAAATTCAAGGCCAGCCTGGACTACAGAGTGAGTTCCAGGTCATCCTGGGCTAGAGTGAGATCCTGTCTCAAAAAATCAAACTAAAACAAATAAACAAACAAAAACATGTAAACAAATACCATTATATTGGGCTTATGTTTTTTAATCGATATTTTTATTGTCCAAAATTAGATACATTGTATTTTATTACATTAGTATCCCCGATTAGGCTTATGTTTGTTTATTAAGTGAGATTTTTTTTCTCATTTAGGCCAAGCCTAAATGAGAAATTATTTAATATTACAAGCACATTATGGATTAGTGTGTGTGTACTGGTTAATTATATAGTTGCTTAGATAAACTCCAGAAATTCAGATAATAGTGTGACTTATGGATTTAAGTCAGTAGACTATACTTTTTAGGCAAGTGCCTTAACAGCTAAGCCATCTCTTCAACCTGACTATACTTAAAAAAATTATTTATTTATTTATTTGCAAGCAGAGAGAGACAGAGAGAAGAGAAACAGAATAGATGGGCCAGGGCCACTAGCTGCTGCCAACAAACTCCAGGTGCATGCACCACTTTGTGAATCTGGTTTTATGTGGGTACTGGGGAATGTAACCCTGGCCAGCAGGCTTTGCAAGCAAGCATCTTTAACTACTGAGCCATCTCTCCAGTCCTAGACTATACTTTTGAGGACATAAAGTTCATTAGACCTTAGATCTTCTGGTGTTCTCAAGAGTTTCACCTTTTTTTATTAGTTTTTTTGAAGAATGGAGTTCATTTTTTTTTTTTTTAGCAACTTTTGGTGTAAACTTTTCAGAGTAAGAACACCAAGTCATGAACTAAGATTTCAAAATTATATGTTATTTTGCAGTTTGAAAACACCTTCACAGATCTTTTCAGATTCCCAGAGCAGCTTTATGGGTTGGCACTCTCAAAATTTGGTACAAAAAAATCCAAAATTCAAATAACAGAAAACTACATAGCTAACATGCTTTGTGTCATGGGGAGATTAAAAGATCAGGAATGGGTTGAGGGTGTCTACTTATGCCACTTCTGTTCAGCACTGTCTTGGATGTTTTAGATAGGGCAGTTATGCAAGGGGAAAAAAAGTATTTGTATCAGAAGTGAAACCATCCCTATTTTCAGGTGATATTTTTGTGCTCATGTGTGTGTGGGAGTATTGGAGATTGAATTTAGGGCCTTGTATATAACAGGCAAGTCCTCTGCCTCCCAGCCACAGAAGACATCATATTATATCTAGAAAATCCTAAAGAGTTTATCAGAAAAATATTTAGAGTATATTTCTAAATATTAATAATATAGTTAATAGTAAAATAGTAACTGGGCTACTAGCAGGATAGTTTCAGGATATAAGGTTAATATTCAAAAGCCAGGTGCATTTCTCTATACTGGCAACTAACATTTAAAGAAATAAAATTAACGAAATTCCACTTACTAGCATCAGAAAGAATAAGAACAGTTCAGAGCTGGGGAGACAGCTCAGCTGTTAAAGATGCTTCAAGTCCCCAGTTCCCATGTAAGGCTGAACACACAAAGTGCCACATGCATCTGTAGTTCATTTGCAGTGGTAAGAGGCTCTGCCCCTCTCATTTCTCTTATTCTTTTCTTCTCCCTCCCTCTCTCTCTCTTGCTGATAAATAAAAATAAAAAATAGTTCCAAAAACTGAATCTGTTCATTCTTTTTTTAAACAATTAAAAATATTTTTTATTCATTTTCAAGCAGAGAGAGAGAGAGAGAGAGAGAGAGAGAGAGAGAGAGATTGAGTGCACACACCAGGGCCACCACCTTGTGGGTCTGGCTTATGTGGGTACTGGGTAATTGAACCCAGGGCCTTAGGCACTGGAGGCAAGTGCCTTAACCGCTGAGCCATCTCTCCAGCCCTGTTCATTCTTAAAAGAGGTTGTTTTTATTTTATTTTTTTTCCGAGGTAGGGTCTCGCTCTAGCCCAGGCTGACCTGGAATTCACTATGTAGTCTCAGGGTGGCCTCGAACTCACAGCAATCCTCCTACCTCTGCCTCTCGAGTGCTGGGATTAAACCCGGCCACGCCCGGCTTCTTAACATCTTTTTTTAAAATATATATTTATTGTCCATAATGAGTTACATTATTTAGTGGGCAAACCATGCGTTGTTATCCCGAATTCCCCAATTCCCCCCCTCCCCATCCCTGATCAGTTGTATATCCTCCTCCGTGGGCTCTCTGTATTAGTCCTTGTGGCAAGGGATCCTGTATATCTTAGTACTCATCCCGGTCTTCCTGGCC
>PVHP010033802.1:0-19409 GCA_004024765.1 Zapus hudsonius
TCAAGATCTGCCTTCAAAAAGTTCCTCAGGTGAGCTGTGGCACGTTAAAGCTTGGGAAGCCAGATGTGGTGACACACACCTTTAATCCCAGCACTGGGGAGGCAGAGGTAGGAGGACTGCCATGAGTTCAAGGCCAGCCTAGGACTACAGAGTGAATTCCAGGTCAGCCTACACTGCAGCAAGACCCTAACTCAAAAACAAACAAACAAAGCTTGAGAAGCGCTGAATCTGGAAATGAATGGTTAAAGATGAAAACAAAAACAAGGGATGGAGAGATGGCTTAGCAGTTAAGGCACTTGCTTCCAGTGCCTAAGGCTCCAGGTTCAATTCCCCAGGACCCACATAAGCCAGACCCACAAGGTGGTGGCCCTGGTTCTCTCTCTCTCTCTCTCTCTCTCTCTCTCTCTCTCTCTCTCTCTCTCTCTCTCTGCTTGAAAATGAATAAATATCAAAACAAAAACAAAAAACGGGGTTTCCAGAGACATGGGTCCTATGGTAGCTGCTACTCCCTATGAGCAAGCCTTGACAAGCCCCTGAATGGTGTTGGCTGCAAACTTCATTGTGAAATGAGGTGTTTGGACTGAATCAAATGATACAAAAGTAAATTATTTTATTTTTTAAATAATTTTATTTATTTAAGGGAGTCTGAGAAAGAGGGAGGGGGAGAGAGAGAAAGAGAGAGAGACAGAGACAGACAGAGAGAGAATGGGCACAGCAGGGCCTCCAGCCACTGCAAAGGATCTCCAGACACGTGCACCACCTTGTGTATCTGGTTTTACGTGGTACTGGGGAATCGAACTTAGGTCCTTCTGCTTTGAAGGCAAGTGCCTTAACTGCTGAGCCATCTCTCCAGCCCACAAAAGTAATTTTTGAGCCGAACTTCATACATAGAGTCTATTCAAGGTGGATCAGGCATGAACTGTACTCTCAAGGAGCTTAGGGTCTAGTGATGGATATAAGACAAATGTATGAGCGCTGATAGTGCGGGGTGAAGCGTGGGGTGGGTGGAGAGAAGAGGCACTCAGGGAGAGAGACTTGTTCTAAGAGTATGCTCAGAAAAGCAGGTTCATGTGGAAGAGTTAGTTGAGATTCCCCCCCCCCCAGAACAGTGATCACACTGTTCTGACAGAAGGATCATGGGAGAGTACAATGCCGTGGATGGAAGGAAGCAATTTAAAGGGACACACCAATGATTCAAAACTGGCTAGTCAATGGAAATGAGAAGAAAAATGAAAGCAGAGAAAAGCTTCTACCCCCTTCGCCTGTGTCTGATAACACCTGTCCTGTGAGCGTTATGGGGACAGGATTGGTGTTCGATTCCCTATTACCCATGTAAGCCAGATGCACAAAGTGGTGTATGCATCTGGAGTTCTTTTGCAGTGGCTGGAGGCCCTGCCATGCCCATTCTCTCTCTGCCTCTGCCTCTTTCTCTTTCTCTCCCAGTCTCTCTCAAACAAATAATAAAATAATAATAATGAAAAAGGTGAAAATTTTAAATAAAAATATAGCCATTGAAACTCCAATTTAGGGGATGAGTAACATGTCCACACCTACTTAAAAAGCCAGGCACGCATGCCTGTAACCTCAGTGCTGAGGTGGGTGAAGACAAGGAGAATTGGTGGGGCTCCTTGGTCACCAGGGTATCATGATCATCAGGATACCATGAACTCCAGATTCAGCGAGAGACTCTGTCTCAAGGAAAAAAGGTGGAAGAATGAGAAGCCTCCTCTAGTCTCAGCATATGTAAGCATGTGATGCACGTAGATAACAGGATAGCTACAGATGAAGAAATAATTGGTGATGTGGGTATGGGATAAGGTGGCACATGCCAATAATCCCAGTACTATGGAGATTGAGGCAGGAGGCTTTCAGGTTCCAGGCTAGCCTTAGTAACACAACATAGTAAGACCCTGACTCATAAAACAAAAACAATAAATGAAACAAGACAAAAAAAAAGTGAGCAGGTCTGTAATCCCAACCACTTTGAAGGACGAGGCAGAAGGATTGAAAGCACAAGGCCTGTCTAGGTTATAGACAGAGTGAGTTCAAAGCCAGCCTAAACAAGCAGAAAAGATATGGGGATGTAAAATACAGATCTGAGCCAGTCATCCGTATGAAACATGGGTAATGAAAGAGGCAGACATCATGAAAGAGGCTAGAAGACATGAAAGAATGAGAAGGTCCAACATACTTCTAATTCTTCCTTTTTTAAAAAAATAAATTTGAGGCAGGGTCTTATTCTAGCCCAGGCTGGCCTGGAACTCATTTTGTAGCCCAGGCTGGCCTTGAACTCAATGGTACTCTTTCTACCTCTGCCTCCCCCAGTGCTGGGATTATAGATGTGAACTATCATGCTTGCCAAACTTCTGATAGATACCCTGAAAAATAAGCATAGAGAAAATGTACAGATGGCAATATTTAAAGATAGCCTGTCTTCCAAAATTTAAAGGAAGATATGAGAGCTCAGATTAAAGGGGTGTGCTGAGTCCCATGCAAGACAAAGAAAAACTGTATACCTAACTGCATCATAGACTGCAGAAACAATTCAGACCAAAAAGAGGTAGAGTGAGCAAGAGAGAAAGAGAGAGAGAGAGAGAGAGAGAGAGAGAGAGAGAGAGAGAGAACAAAAAGTTTCCAGAGAAACCCAGCATGGTGGCTCACACCCATAACTGCAGGGTTTTGGAGGCCAAAGAAGGAAGATTGCTTTGAGTGTGAGTCCAGCCTGGGCTAAGTCAGATTTGTCTCACACAAAAAAAGAGAAGGCAAACCAACACAACAAAACAACAAAAAAGTGTGCCCACACATGTGTGAATATGCATGCACACACTACACACATCACATACACACATAAAAAAAGTTGCCACATATAAATGTTGACACATTTCTAATACGGCAGTGTAAGATGGACAGCAGACTTCTCATCAGCTACTTGCTGGGTCAGAACGCACTGGGGGTTAGCTTTACCAGGCAAAAGAACAATCATTAATCGGGCTAGAGAGGTGGCTCAGCTGTTAAGTGTGCTTCCTGTGCAAGCATGACCTGAGGCGGCCTGAAACCATCCCAGTTTGAATCTCTAGATCCCAACTAAACAGCTGGGCATGGCCATGCACGCCAGTAACCCCAGTAACCCCAGTCCTGCAAAGGAGATCAGAGAGCAGGGATCACCGCGGTTTGCAGAAATACATCAAGCTCTGGTATCAGTAAGAGACTCATGGGGGAAAGGGCAATGGAGAGGGAGCACACGGGGCCCAGCAAGGGCACATGGACATGCATATACTGTGCTGGGGACAGGGCTCAGCAGTTCAAGGTGCTTGCTTGCAAAGCCTTTTGGCCCAGGCTCAATTCTCCAGTTCCCATATAAAATCCACATGCACAATGTGGTAAAAGCATCTGGCAGCAAGAAGCCCTGGTCTGACACACATACATCTAAATTATATATATATATATATTATTAATATAATAATTAATATAATATATTAAGACATGCAAGCAGGGTGTGGTGGTACACACCTTTAATCCCAGCACTTGAGAGGCAGAGGTAGGAGGGCCAGCCTGGGACTACAGAGTAAGTTCCAAGTTAGCCTGGGCTAGAGTGAGGCCCTACCTCGAACAAACAAACAAACAAATAAACAAAATCCATGCATACCTTACAAACACAAACACAAAGCAAGCAAAAAGGGGAAAAATAATTAATGTCAAAATTTGTGTACTCAACTAAGGTATTAATCAAGAGTCATGGTAAAATAATGATAGTTTTAGATAAAGATGGAGATTATCTATCCTGGTCCACAAAGAAAGGACTCCTAAAACATGCACTTCATGAAGAAGAGAGTGAAGTTCAAGTGGAATGGCAGCCAGGAAGAAACATAAACAAAAATAAAATAAAATAAGATTTATACGTAAACATATCTCTATCAAAGCGATCACTGACTATAAATTTTGAATACAATAAATTTGGTGGATTTAAAAATAAGATGAAGGGCTGGAGAGATGGCTCAGCGGTTAAGGCAGTTGCCTCCAGTGCCTAGGTCCCCAGGTTCAATTCCCCAGTACCCACATGAGCCAGACCCACAAGGTGGTGGCTCTGGTGCTCTCTCTCTCTCTCTCTCTCTCTCTCTCTCTCTCTCTCTCTGTATTTCTGCTTGAAAATGAATAAATAAAATTTAAAAAAATAAGATGAAACTAGAGTTCTAAGATATGTTAGGTGTTTGTCAATAACTAAAACATCGTAGATTTTTATATTTTGGGGAAAGAATAGATATGAACTTTAGACTCATTAATATAGGCAGTGGGGCTGGAGCAGACAGCTCTATGGTGAAAGGCACTTGCTTGCAAAGCCTGTCTGCCCAGGTTCAATTCCTCAGTGCCCATGTCAAGCTGGATGCAACAAGAGACCCTGCCTCAGCAGGTGTCACATAGACACCTGGAGGTTGTCCTCTGACCTCCACACAAGCAGAGCACCGTGATACGCGCGTGCGCACACACACACACAAATGAATCAATATATAATTTTTAAAGATGAGCATTTACACTACATTTCAAGGATTTCCACTAAAAATATAAAAATAGAATGTGGAGTAAAGGCGAAAGATTTATACGATCTGAAGAGAAACCAGAGTATCGAATGTGGAGTTTCCAAGTCAAAGGGAAATAAGGAAAATGTGATCCATTTGCCAAAGTAGAGAGAGAAAGAAACGAAAGAAGATAAAAAGAAGCAAAATAAAGTGGCAGAAGCCAATCCACAGATTCCATTAATTGCAAGGACTCTGATTGGATGAAATTTGACATTTCTGAGCACTCACTTGATGTCAGGCATTGTGTTAATCACTGGGGACACAAAAGTAGGTAAATGACAACTTCTTTAAGAAGCTCACAGTCTCATAGTGGGGAGGACAGAGCTGGAGCCGGAGATGAGCAAAAAGATAATACAGGCTAAATCATGATAAAGAGAGAGTGTGCCAGGGCTTCGGGGAGGGACACCTAACAGCCTGTGGGGAGAGGGCCAGGGATGGCTTTCTGAAGACGGTGACCCTTTCTCTGTACCTTGAAGGATGAGTAAGAAGACAGAAGGGATGGGGTGTACCAGGCAAGGGTGACAGCTCAGCTCTTGGATGGAACACGGGACATTCTGATCACAATCTTCTTTTGTTATGGATGAGGAGTTTGAAGCCCAGAAAAGGTAAGGAGACTGTTCCAAGGTCACCCAGCTAATTAGCAGCAGCAGCTGTCCCCAAGACTCCCCTATTCCTTCACATCCCCCGTTCTATTATACTCCAGTGCCTTGGGTTTGCAGCCCAAAGAGATTTGGTGACTGCTCGCTGTTGAGACACCAGCAGACTTTGAAAAGGCGCTGTTGTGGGTGTGAGGTTTGGATCTGTGTCTGGCCTATCCTGGGCTGGAGCTGAGCCAGGAACCCAGCAGTTTCCAGGGCTCAGCTGCCTGGCTCACCCCAAAGAAGCCTCGGCTTCCAGCCATGGCACCAGCACTGGGTTTAATCATTAACTCCAAGTTCACAGGGCTGGAGCTGGAATGCACAGGATTTGGGGAGCAGGCTGGGTCTCTAGGGAGCCAGGAGAATGGCGACTCTGGAGGTGGGAAAGGACCAAAGTTTAGGAGAGGGTTGCTCATCGCTGAATTGTTACACACTCAGCTAAGGGATGGGGCCCTCGCTGGTACTCTGTTTTGTTGGAGTTTATCCGATGTTTTGTTAGCTTGATTTCAGGATGTCCTTTCAATGTTCCTAGCAGATCATGCTTCTGTCTGCCACAGCCCCCACCCTGCAGGGTCAGGATTCACTCTCTCATCTGCCCCCACTCTGATACCATGATCCCGTGCAGGGAAGGGCTCCATTGTCCACCCAGCAGCCTCAGTGCCTGGCACAGCCTAGGATAGAGTTGGCACTCATTAAAATATTGGCTGATCAGTAGAGTAAATGAAGCCCTAACTTTGCCACAGTTGTTGCAAAGCGCATGTTCTTTGCTTTTAATCAGAAGATATGGCGGGGTAAGGAGGCGCTTGCTTGCAAATCCTCTTGGCCCAAGTTCGATTCTCCAGTACCCATGTATACCCAGATGCACAAAGTGGAATATAAGCGGAGTTCATCTGCACTGGCAAGAGGCCCTGGCATGCCATATTCTTACTCTCTTCACACACACAATTAAATAAAATTGTTGAAGATTTCTTTTAAAAAAAGAAATGAAAACTAGCTTAGGATTTATTTTACTTATTTATTGGTGTGTATGTGTGTGTGTGTGTGTGTGTGTGTGTGTGTGTGTGTGTTCGTGTGTGTAAGTACAGGAGCATGAGTGCCTAGCACATGTGTGGAGGTCAGGGGATATATATATATATATAAGACATATAAATAAATAGTTATTTATTACTTGCAAGCAGAGACAGAGAGAATGGGCATGCCAGGGCCTCTAGCCGCTGCAAATGAACTCCAGATGCACAAAGTGCATATGGCTTTACTCAGGCACTGGGAAATCTAAACCTGGGTCATTAGGCTTTGCAGGCAGGTGCCTTCACCATGGAGCCATCTCTCCAGCCCAGCGTTAGGGTCTTGACCTTTGCCTTTCACTTCACTTGTGGCTGGGTCTCTTGTTCACCGCTCTGTCAGGCTCGCTGGCCTATGAGCTTCCAAGACGTCCTCCTGTCTCCAGCTCCCATCTCGCCTCACTAACGCTCACCACAACTGGGGATCCAAACTCAGGTACCCATGTTTGTGGAGCAAGGATTGTATCCACGGAGCCATCTCCCTGACTCTTTACTTTTAACATTTTGAGATATGTCTCACTCTGTAGCCCAGGCTGGTCTTGAACTCACAGCAATACCTGCTTCAGCTTCCCCAGTGCTGGGATTATAAGCATGCACTACCATGCCAAACCCTGGAAACTGATTTTGTTTAATTAGTCCATCAGAGGTTCACAGGCATCTCTTGAGATGCAGATGTCAGAGTTCGGGTGACGTAGAGATGGAGCTCTCCTTTGTCCCTCAGCCCTTGGGTGAATGTAGTGCATATCTGAAGTTGTTTTGACATACTACAGACAGGGGTGTTATCCAAGCATGAAGCAACATTTGATTGAGGAAACAAAAGCTCTGTGGAGGGCAAATTCCACAGGAATAATAAAAGTAACTGCCCCTTATAATTCTGTGATCTACAACTTGCCACTGGAAAGACTGTTGTCAGGAGTGTCGCTATGTCCTGGGAATGCACCTACTAAAAGAACCTTCCAACTTGCTGCTGGAGACTGCGTTCCGCCAGGGACAGTGAAGGATCCCAAGATGGCTGGACACAAACTTACTCTAAAAGCCATTGATTGGGTAGCTTTTGGGTCGATTATACCCCCAAACCAAAAGGCTATTGCTAACTCCCTGAAGTCCTGGAATGAGTCCCCGAGCACGAGGTTGGCTAATCTGCCTGAGAAACCACCAGCAATGGACTGGGCTTACTACAAGGCCAAAGTGGCCAAGGCAGACTTGGTGGATGATTTTGAAAAGAAGTATAACGCCCTGAAGGTTCCGGTGCCGGAGGATAAATACACAGCCCAGATGGATGCTGAAGAAAAGGAAGATATGAAGAACTCTGCCGAGTTTGTGTCCCAGTCAAAGATCAGGATCCAGGAACTGGAGACGCAGCTGGAGAAAATGAAGAACATAGTTCCCTTTGACCAGATGACCATCGAGGACTTCAATGAAACCTTTCCAGAAACTACATTAGATAAGAAGAAGTACCCCTATTGGCCTCACCAGCCAGTTGAAAACAGGTAAGATCAAGTCCAGGACATAAAGTGGATTGTATGGAGAAAAAAAAGAACCTTTCACTGGCGAGTGAGTAGCAAGATTTCTCTCTCCTGCTGGTGTCCCCATTTCCTGATCAGTAGAGATGGTTACATCTTCTTCAAAGGGTCCTTGTGGGGACTTAGTGATCCAATGTGAAGTCCCTGGCAGCTAAAAGATGCTCAGTCGGAGATCAAACGTCTTCTCTCTTGAAACAAGGTTCTTGAGCCAGAGAGATGGCTCAGCAGTGAAGGCACTTGCCTGCAATGCCTAACGACCCAGGTTCAATTCCCCAGTACCCACATAAAGCCAGATGCACAAACTGGCACATGCATCTGGAGTTCCTTTGCAGTGGTAGGAGGCCCTGGTGTGCCCCCACTCTTTCTGTGTCTCTGTATCTCTCACTTTCTCTTAAATAAATAAATGTGTGTGTGTGTGTGTGTGTGTTTAAGGAACCAAGACTCTTGACCTCTATAGAACCAGAGGTGAAGATACAGTCTGCTCTTAGAGACCCCATGAGTGGCAGCCAACAGTTTGAAACCCAGCTGCAGAGAAGACCCACTCCACTGATACTGTCTGCAAGTGTCAACATTTGCCTATGGTGCAGTGATAGCCAGTCCTGGAGGATGATGGGAGAAGAAACTTCCCTTGCAGGAGTAACCACTCTCCTGGAAAAACCAGAGTGCCTTGTTGGAGTTGAGCCAGAAAAGTTGACTCTCGACCTGGCAAATTTTATTGCCCCAAGGTTCCAGACAGTGGGGAAACTGGCCAATGTAAAGTGGCCTTCTTTTTGTACTACCTTTGGGTGCTTTTATCTTTGCAGCATGGTGGCATACACCTCATTCTGCCACCTGTGGTCCCCAAAGTCCTGTGCATCCTGGGAGGTCCTAGCCCTCCATGATGGTTGTGTCAAGAGATAAGTCAGTTTGGGAAGGATCCCAGGCTTGTGCTCTTTTAGCCGGTCGAGTGAATGGTCTTGGCAAGCTTGGCAAGGAACAAGAAGACTCAGAGAGCCGTTCCAGCTGCTAGATTTCCTCTGATATACACACACACACACACTCCTAAAATCTGAAATGAAATGAGAAGTAAATTGCCAAGGGAGGTCTTTTTTTCTAGGGTAAATTTCCTGTCTTGGCTTATGGGCATGAAGACCCTGAGTGAAGCGGCCAGCTGCAGGGCATTCTCCCAGAACCAGCCCTGGGGTGACAGGTGCCGGCAGATCAACTCTTTCATGGGGAGGGGGAGAGGAAGGAGAAAACTATGTAGGGAGACCCCAAAGGCTGCCCCTGTTCCTTCATCTTACCTAACCTGAAACTATCAGCTCCAGAAAAAGAGGGAGATAGAGAGAGAGCGAGAGAGAGAGAGAGAGAGAGAGAGAGAGAGAGAGAGAGAGAGAGAGGAGTGGGAGTGGGAGAAAGAGGCGAAGAGGGGGAAATCAAAGAAAATTGCAAAAGTCAATGGCCTGGAACCAGAGGCAGCCTCAGCAACTGCAGTGTGACTTTGATTCCCCTATCATAACCCTGAATTAAAAATTCAGGCAATTATCTGCATGGCTTCCTTCTGATTAGAACGAGCCGGAGCCTCATTAATGCACCGGCACAGAGGAAAGCCATTAGCGTCTGTGAAATGGAATGTTTCTCTGAGAACAGGTTCCGCTTCACATAGAATACCCAGCAAAAAGAAATTTCACACATTTTTGAGCTCAGAGTCACAGGACGGCAGGCAGGCTCCCTGCTTCAGGGCTGCAGAGCACAGCGCAGCCGTCCCTCGCAGCCAGCTCTGGGTGAAAGCCACCTTTGTTTCCCAGCCTTTCCCTGGCAAGCTGTCTGTGTAGGGAGGGTGCAGGAGGTGAGGGGCTCCCCCTTGCTGGGTCCTGAGACACCAAGTCAGCCTGGATCCCCAGCCTCAAGGACCTGGAGCCATGAGGAGAACCCGAACCCCTGCTTTGGTAGAAGAATTAGAAGCAAGCTTGTGAAGGACAGTGAAGGCTCTAGACTCCAGAAAAGATCAAAATATCTGCAAGGCCCTAACCATCTCGGCACTTGCTTGACTCCTGTGGTGACTTGGGAGTCAACTCAGGATGTGGTGAAGCTGAGGCCACCTTGGGGCCTTGCTTGAGAGAGAGAGGGTTGAGGTAAGGAAGGTATCCTTAGTTCAATCCTGTTTGTAAACATAGAGCCTCCAGAAATGTGCCTCTACAGCCTGGCATTCTTTAGCACTTGGAACTAAAATATTCTCCCCTCCTTCCCCACTCAGGTTTCTTGTATCCGACTTGACTGGTCTCGAACTTGCTATGTAGCAGAAGATGACCTTGAACTTCTGATCCTCCTGCCTCTACCTCTCAAATGCTGAGATCTCAGGTGTGCTTCACCATGCGCTTCATGTGGCACTGGGCACCGAACCAAGGATTCGTACATGCAAGGCAAAAGCTCTACCAACTGAGCTACATTTCCAGTTCCAGACTTTAAAAAATTCTTGTGCATCCCACTTTGGGATGTCTAGGGGCAGCTTTCTTCCCCTGAATTACTTATAGGGGTGCCCAAGAGCTGTTTTCCAAACACATTCATTCCTTTGCAACTCTAGAAAGTTCATCTTTTGAGAGAACTGGGTTTGACCCTAGCCCACACTGTCTTTCGGGTGGGACTTGGGTTTCTTCATTTTGGGCAATTTAACATTCCTCTAATAATAGGATTCTTGAGACACCAAGCACTCATCCTTAAGATAAATACTATCAACAACCCATTTAAGCAAAATAAATAAATACACACATAACTAACTAAATAAAAAGTGAGACAATTTTTGTAGAAAGAGAGCTAGTTTCGGCCAGCAGAAAAGCAACCAGGAAAATGTTGCTTTTTTCAAACGGAGTTCACCACGATCTTCTCTTGGCACACTTGTTAATTAGCCAGTGTAAAGAATCAGGTCCATAGAGGGTAGAATGGAGTCAAGGAGTTACTGATGTAATTTGTATCAACAGCACCCTCTACTGCACACAAGAGAAACACGCCAACCCCTAGTCCAGTAAGTTGGTGAAAGTGTTTTGCTACCCCTCACTTTAGAGGGGTGCATTCGTGGTCACTAGGGAGCTTTTATGAAGCGTGCTTTCAATACTGCAGACAGTTTTATGGGTGAAGGCTCCTAGAGTTTACCTCGCCACCCAACACAAATAAGACGCTTATGATTTAGCCATGCTCCTGTGGGCTCTGAGCGTTCCATCATCTCCCTAAAGCTTTACTGGACCAACGTGCAACAGTTGGATGCACTTGAGAGTTACTGGTGTCTTCAGATGATCCCCACATCAAGGGCTGACCTCAAGGCACCCAAAGCTGTGAGTGTGTGTGGGTGAGCTCACCAGTTGGAAGAGCATGCAGAACAGACTGTTCAAACCCCAGTCTGGACTGCATCAGTGACAGTCACTGTCTCTCTCAATGTGTGTGTGTGTGTGTGTGTGTGTGTGTGTGTGTGTGTGTGTGTGTGTGCATGCCATGGTGGCGTCTAAGGACAGGCTCGGGTATGGTTCCTCCCCTTCCACCCTGCTTGAGACAGGGCTTCTCCTGTTTTGTCACTGTGAATTCCAGGCAAGTTGCCTTGTGAACCTCTGGATTCTCCTGAGCCCCCTCTCATTGCCATAGGTGCACTGGGTCTGGCTTCACCCAGTTTCTAGGGATTTGAAGGTTTGTGCAGGAAGCGCTTTTCACCACTGAGCCATTTCCCCAGTCCCTCTCCATGGGCACTGTCAACGTTTTAAGCAGTCTCTCATCAGCTCTGCTCATTCTTCTCTTGGCTTCTACCTTTGTGTCTTGCACTCCTTAGACATTCAAAAACCATTTTTAGTAACTATTATGGGTTAGCATTGTTCTGGATACTGGGGGTGAAGCAAAGTCCTAACTTTCAAGGAGTGGACGTCTCCTTGGGGACACGACAACAGAGAGCAAGACAAGCGAGTGTTCAGGGGCATGATGCTGTGAGGAGAAGCATCTGGATAAGGGGGCAGAGGGTGAGGGAGAGGCTGCATGTGAAGATGAGGGAGGGCCTTCCTGCAAAACCTGTCTAATCTTCTCTGGTGATCTGTCTTTCTCATCTTCCAAATTGGGGTTGCAACAAACAAATAAACAACCACCCCAAACTTTAAAATAAAATTGGAAAAAGAAAAATAACTTTAAAATAAAAGTTGGGCATATTGGTTGGAGAGCTGGCACAGTGGTTAAAGGTGCTTGCCTGCAAAGTCTGCCAGCCTGGGTTTGATTCCCCAGTACCCAAAGTGGCACATGCATCTGGAGTTTATTTGCAGTCGCCAAAGACCCTGGTGTGCCCGTGTTCTCCCACACTCCCTTCTTACAAATGAAAAAAAAAAATTTAAAGTTGGGCATAGTGGTTCATACCTTTAATCCCAACATCCAGGAGGCTGAGGTCAGAGTATCATTGTGAGTTGGAGGCCAGCTTGGATTACAGAGTACATTCTAGATCAGCTTGTGTTGCAGTGAGACCCTGTCTCAAAAACTGAAAACAAGCCGGACATGGTGGCACATGCCTTTAATGCCAGCACTTGGGAGGCAGAGGTAGGAGGATCACCATGAGTTTGAGGCCACCCTGAGACTACATAGTGAATTCCAGGTCAGCCTGGGCTAGAGTGAGACCCTATCTAGAAAAAAAAAAAAACGAACGAAAGAAAGAAAACAAACAAAAAAAAAACTCTCCCTCCAAAAATACTTAAAAATAAAATTGGAAAAGGAAGAAAATATCTTTAAAATTGGAAAAAAAATCAAATTGGTATTGTGTCTTTGAAAGATCCCGGGCACCTTCCATCCATCTTTGACTTCTCTTGGGTCATCTGTGCCCATGGTCCAACTTGCAAAGATTCACCATCATGGCTTCAGTTATGTCTCCTTGAGGACAAGTGTCCTGGCTTCTAGTCTTTGGCTAGCAGGGAAGGGAACAAGCATGTCTCCTGTGCTAAAAACACGAACATATCAGTTCACGAATCATAAAACTGCAGATTCAATACATGAAGAAAGCGAGGCTTGGTTTGATCTAGAGCCATACAATGCCAAGTGTTGGGATAGGGATTTGAACCTTGGTTGATGTGGCATTGCAGTCTGTACTCTTCGCAAAGAATGAGTGTATGTTAAGGTGGTCAGTGAGTAGAATATAAGGAAGGGACAAGCTCTATTTTTTTTTGGGGGGGGAGAATACCCATGCAAAAGAAGCAATTGTGTACTCTCTACTGGATCCCATCCTTCCCTTGGTGTGAACCAGGCGATCACTGGCGTGTTACCTCTCTTTTCTGGGACTCACAATCCCTTTCTTTCAAGTGAGGTCCTACCAGATGGCCTCCCAGGTGGTTTCTGACTTTCTAAGGGTTATCATCTCTTTTCAGAGTCAAGGGTGGTTGATAAAGGAACCAAAGGCAAGCATATCTGCCCTCCTGCCAAGCCTGCTGGGCTTCCCAATTAAGTTCAGTTCAAAGAGTTTCATTTCTCCCCAAGGCGGGTGATGGTATTTATACATTTCGTTCATTTTTTATTTAAAATGCATCTGACAATAAATGGTCCTATTTGCTTAGGATTGTCCCCATTTTAGCACTGAGAACCCCACATCCTGGGAAACCTGTCAATCATGGACAAACTGAATGGCCACAATATCCTGAACGAACCCAACATGACAATTGGGTAGACTTGTCATCCTCAGGAAGTGCTGGAGTGGGTACAGAGGGGAAAGGATATTTTCTCCCTGGAAATCAAGAGCTTACTGTCTGGGGTGGGGAGACCATCTGTATTTGCCTCATGGTGCTTCCTCTTTGCCAGGATCAGTCAGACAGGCCCTAAGAACCCTGAAGGTATACGTGCTGGGAAATGCCTTATTTCCTCAGTGAGAACACGGGACAGCAGCAAGGAGAGGACTGTCTCTAAGAGCCACCTGACCAGACTGCCACATCCTTGCTTTGGATCAGGTTGCTCAACCAACCCCAACTGGCTGCACAGTGCAGGCTAGATCTTGATTCACCCAGTCTGTCAGCCTGCATAGGAACTTGACATTTGACCTTTGCAAAGACACAGCTCCTCACATAGAGGTCCCCACTGAACACACACAGTGACCACCCAAGCCCATGTTCCCACTTCCTATAGATCAAGGGTCCTGTGCTTTCATAAAAATATATTTTTGTTTATGTTTATTTGCAAGGAGAGAGAGAGAGAGAGAGAGAGAGAGAGAGAGAGAGAGAGAGAGAGAGAGAGAGAGAGAGAGAGAGAGAGAGAGAGAGAGAGAGAGAGAGAGAGAGAGAGAGAGAGAGAGAGAGAATGGACTTCTAGCCACTGCAAATGGTACTGGGGAATCAAACCCAGGCAGTCAGACTTTGCAAGCAAGCAAGCACCTTTAACTGCTGAGCCATCTCTCCAGCCCACCCTTTGCTTTTGTGATACCCTCAATTTCCAGCATGTATGCTACACACAGACGTTTCTGATCACTGTTCTGTCTTATGGCCAGACGAGAGGCCTCAGCAGGCTGTGGACAGTGAGATTTGAACCTGGATTCCTAAAGCTGCAGGGCTACTTCCCCAGGCTGCCTGGCTGGGATGGAGTCTCTCCACCAAGGTTTATCACCCCATCCCTGGGCCTCAACCAGCAGAAGGGAAGAAAATTCCATCTCTCCTTTCTCCAAGAACCACAGCAGGAATTCCTTTCAGACCCATGGGCCAGAAAAATTTTCTCTAACCCTTGAGAATTGATTTGTTCTCTTCATAGATGCAACAGACAAGGCAGGGCATGTAATTTATGAGCCCAGGTATAAAATAAAAGAAAATTCTGGATCCTGGCCAGGGCTAAGGAAATCAATGTCACTTTTCCATGGTCTCACAGCCCCAGACCACAGCTGGCAGGCATTCCTCTGGGAACCTGAATCAGGGGTGGATGCAAGGACCCTGATAAGTCTGAGGCCAAAGGTGCCTTGGTACTGCTAGCGAGGGGTAGGGAAAGCTACCTTCTCGCTCTGCCACAAGAAATTTTGGGGTACTTGCCTGACCTTTTCCCTACCTGAGATCCCCATGGAATGAAAGAAAAATACCAGTTTCTCTCTGCCGATGTGATCCAGTCACTCCCCTGGGGTAAGGGTGGTCATAGTTGTGTTGGGGAAATGGAGGCTGGGAAGGAGCCAGCAGAAGTCAGGTGGACAAGTAACTGAGACCCTGTCTAGGGGAGGTAAGGAGTCTGCAGGAAGCAGAGACTCTGGTGAGGAGAGGCTCAGGGTCTCTCCCCCCCCCCCCAAGCCCAACTGATCTGTCACAAGACACAAATCCAAAGATAAAATTATTGGGCTGGAGACATGGCTCAGTGGTTAAGGCACTTGCCTCCAGTGCCTAAGGACCAGGGTTCAATTCCCCAGTACCCACGTAAGTCAGATGCACTCTGGACTGCACTGGGAAGACACAGGAAGTGAGTGGGCTTCTGTGATGAACCTCAGTGCTCATGGTGGAGGGCCTGGGGTGTATAGCATGTTCCCATTCTGCTCTAGCCCTTATCCTTGGGTCTCTCCTTATTTACTGGTTGTGACTCTGTTTCCATTCTCTTTCTGTGTGTGTGGCATGCAGAAGCACACATGTCATAGTGTGACATGTGGAGGTCAGAGGACACCCTTGAGTGTCAATCTTCTACCTTCTACCTTGTTTGTTGGAGACAAGGTTTCCTTGTTGTTCCCTGTTGCAGACAGCAGACTAGCTACCCGGGAGCTTCCAGGGATTCTCCTGTCCCCACCTCCAATGCCACTGTAGGAATGCTGGCTTTATATCTCCTTTTCTGTAATCCCAGCATGCTGACAGTAAAATGGGGAGCAGACACAGAATTTCCCAGGAGTTCACAGACCAGCTAGCCTGGCGAAGACAATGGTAAATGAAAACAAGAACTAGACCCTGCCTCAAATGAGAGAGAAGCGAGAACTGACACCTGAAAGTTCTCACTTTTCCCCCATGCTGTGGATGCATTCACATACCACACATACACAACAAGTTTTAAAAGAGAACCAAAATAATATTTTTCAAGCCAATGGATGCCACAAACATCATAAAGTCCAGAGAAAGAGTAATTTAAAAAATTAACTGCTTGGGCTGGAGAGATGGCTCAGCAGTTAAGGTACTTGCCTCCAGTGCCTAAGGCCCTGGGTTCAATTCCCCAAGTCCCACATAAGCCAGACCCACAAGGTGGTGGCCCTGGTGCTCTCTCTCTCTCTCTCTCTTTCTCTCTCTCTCTCTGCTTGAAAATGAGCAAATAAAATTAAAAAAATAATAAAATAAAGATATTTGAAAAAAATTAACTGCTTGGGCTGGAGAGATAGCTCTCTGATTAAAGGTGCTTGCTTGCAAAGCCTGATGGCCTGGGTCCCCAAGTAAAGCCAGATGCTAAAAGTGGCACAATCATCTGCTGTTAGTTTGTAGTGGCAGGATGCCCTGGTGTGCCCATCCTTTCTCTCTCTTTGCAAATAAATAAAAAAAATAGCTTTTCATTAACTAAACATATCACATCTTTAAAAGCCTTTCTATAGTTTGATAGCATAATTAATTTTTGAGTCAGGGTCTCAGGTAGCCCAGACTTGCTCCAAATTCCCTATGTAACTAAGGCTGGCCTTGAACTCTTGGGCTTCTTGCTTCTATCTTTCAAATGCTGGGATTATAGACATATACCACTGTGCCAGCTTTGATGACATGATTAAAAAACATATTTATTGTCAATAATTAGATACATTGTGTGAGCAAATCTTGTGGTGGTACCCCTATTTCACTCCTGCCTGTCCCCAACCCACTGGGGGCCCTCCTCAGTGGGTGTACTGGATCAGATGATTTTTTCATCCCTTTCAAAATAACAATGATTTTGAGAATGTTAATTCAATTTTTCTTCTTCTTTTTAAATATTTATTTATTTGTAAGCAGAGAGAGATAGAGAGAAAGAGGCAGACAGAGAGAATGGGCACACCAGGGCCTCCGGCCACTGCAAACAAACTCCATATGCATGGGCCACTTTGTACCTCTGGCTTTATGTGGGTACTGGGAAATTGAATTTTGGTCCTTAGGCATTATAGGCAAGCACCCCAATTGCTAAGCTATCTCTCCAGCCCTAAATCTATTTTTTTTGGTGTGATACTGGGGATTGAACCCAGGGCCTTGTGCATGCTGGGCTGACACTCTACCACTGAGCCTCATTCCCAGGATCAACTTTTCTTAAAATGGTTGAGCAAAATGTGATTTTTACTATTGTAAGCTTATTACTCATCACCTTGACTCATTATTTAAAAACATCCACACAATTTTAGGTCTGTTGTCTACCAGGTGATGACATCCATGAACTAGGCTCAAAGGAGGGGTGTGAATAGGGGAGAAGCTTGAAGCCTCAGTTTCCCTGGAAGTGGGTAAAGTGCAGTGCTGCCTCTGGGAGACACTTGGAGATAACCATCAGCAGGGCCTGTGTCATTCTGCTCCACTGCTCAGGGATTTTCCATCCCAGCATCATCTTTCTCTTCCTCTCCTAATCCCTTGGGGCCCCTGAAAAGGCAGGGGTAAAGATACATCACTGTTCGGATGCAGTGGAAACAACCCTGAACTTGGTGAAAAGACCTGAGTTTGAATCCCATCTTTGCTACTAAGCAGCTGTGTAACTTTGGGCCAATGACCCCACCTCTCTGTGTTTCAGTTCCCTCATCCCCGAGATGGGCGCAGCTGTGCCAGAAGCTTGTGGTTTCAGAGATGAATGGCTGGCTAGAAACATAAGGGCTTTGTAAATCATCAAGCAATTTGACTAATGTAAAGTATTTGATTTTGGTACCTGGAAGAGTTACTGGAGAATCAGATGGGACACTATCCAATGTCTGGGGCATCTTATGTCCTTTGTTCTCTGTGGCCTGAAGGAATTGAAAGTTCAAATGTTGGACTTGAATTAAATTTGGCCTAAAGACCCAGACAGCAAAACAGTTCATAAAATGTATCAAGTCCCAGCTGTTGGCCATTATTTGTACTTGATGAGGATTCCAAGATAGATAAGACACAATCCTGATCTTTTGGAGAAGATAGCCTTGGACAATGGAGCCCCAGATGGGTATTCAGAGCATGGGTTCACCTCCCCAGCCTGCCAAGCCTACAAACTGGGGTCACTGGGATTCAGTATATCCTGCCAAGAGGCATAGCTAACTGTGAGAAGGACGTGTGAACAAATGAGTTACAGTCTTCAAATTTTGGAGACTACATGGACAAGACCACGGGAGGGTTGGAAGCCCCTCAGCCCCAGCTGAGACTATAGAAGTCCTTGGGGAATTTTCAGGAAGCTTTGTAGTGCCACCAGGATAGGGAGGCTCTCCTATCTTGTAGGTGCTTATAACCTCCTCCTCCATGTGGGCTTTGGAGGCCAGGCTTGTCAATACAGCCCCCACTCATCCCTGCTCTGCATAAGGGAAAACTGACAGAGGGGACCCAAGGGGACAACTTGCTCAATTAAGAAGGTCCCTGGGAGTGGGTGACCTAATGACATGTCTTTGCCTCCTGAGTTTCTCTCCTTAGAGCATAAATATTTCCAACTAAGATCACAGACTCCCTCCCTGTAAAATCAATGAAACCACAAGGAAAATGATCTCCTGCATGGTTGCCCTGCAGACATCTCACACCGAGTTCTCTGCCCTCCTGCAAAAACAGCGGTGCTGGGGCTCAGGTGGGGAGATGGTGACAGCAGGTGGGGTGGTCTGTGTCTCTAACACTTCTCTTGCTTCACATGTTCTGTGTTCTGTGATGGATGGGTCTGCGCAGCCTCTGCTGCAATATGAGACTTTTGCTGGGAGTCAGAGACAGAGACAGAGAGGCTCCAGCGCCCTGACTACTGACTGTTTGGGACCAAAGTCCATCTCCCCAACCTCTATCTCTTTAGGCAGTGAGAGGAGTTAAATAACGCCTTACTGGAGGGGCAACAAGAACAAAGGACATCTGCCTATGCAGATGACACTCCTGATAAATAGAAAGTTTTTCCATTATTATTTGGTTTTCAGTGAGAGTTTTGACACACAAACATACTGTAATTTGATCAAATTCCCATCTTATTACCTTCTTTTGTTTTCCCTTCCTCTGATCTCACCCTGTGAGCACCTTCCACTTCCCTAGTAGTCCAGCTTCTGTATTGATATCTTAATCTTTCTGTCCTCCTCTGTCCTCTATGTTAAAATACTGACGGCTCAGAACTGTGCAGGTTTTATGGGGCAATGACACCCTGTAAGGTCCAGAATGCACTAGTAGGCTTCTGACTGGAGGAGAGTGGCCCCAAATACTTCTTCCCATGCAATGGCTCTTTCATTCTTTCCACCCTCTCCTGTAATGTCCCTGAGCCTTGAAGGGCATGATGGAGATGTTTTGTTTAGTGTACAGATCTCAACAGCCTCTTATTTCCAGCTTTTTTTTTGTTTTGTTTTTAGAGGTAGGGTCTCACTCTAGCCCAGGCTGACCTGGTTATTTCCAGCTTTGATGAGTTTTGAGTCTCCTCAGTGTCTATCACCTTCTCCACAGATGCATCTCTGGCTGGTTGTGAAGCAGTACTAATATTCTTTCCGCCACCTCCTCTGCAATGTTCCCTGAGTACTATTATTATTTTGAGTATGTGGTATTCACACTCGTGTGT
>PVHP010033803.1:0-19738 GCA_004024765.1 Zapus hudsonius
AAAAAGCCAAATGTTAATTAACTTATTTATATATGGGAAAGTACAAAAGGTATAGCATATATACTATGACAATATTAAAGATTTAAGTATGCCCAACTTTGTAATAAAATGCCAAATTGTCTTCCATGAAATAGTCCCTGCTGCTCCTCATCCTCCTCGGCATTTGGTGATGTTAGACCTCGGGATTTGGGACAGTTTAATAAACATGCAGTGGCAACTCATTGTTTTAATTTGCATTTCCCTCATGACACATTCTGTGGAGCCATCTATAGTTTGCCCAAAGAAGTTGAAATGTGTACATAAAATATTCACAGAAAAAATTTATCACAGCTTTATTTATAGTGGCCAAAATCTGGGAGCAGCCAAGTTGTCCCTGTGTAGGAGAAAAAAGACAATGGAACATTTTTTAGCAGTTCAAAGAAATGAGCTCTGAAGCCAGCAAGGGCCCAGGCAAAGCTGAAATGCCCATCACTAAGTGAAACAAGCCAATTTGAATAGTCTGAATACTACATGACTCCAGCTATATGGTACTTGAGGAAAGAAAAAAAAAACATGGAGATAGTAGAAAGATGAGTGATTTCCAGGAGTTTAGGGAAGGAGGATGACTGGGTAAAGCTTAGAGGAATTTTAGGGAAGGAAAATTACTCTGTGTGTGATACAATAATGTATGCATGTCATTCGTCCAAACCCACAGAATATAATGCTCACCAGCAGTGAGCCCTAATATGATACATCCATAGAGTTGTACATCAGTTGTAATCAATATACTACTTTTGTGAAGATATTGATAAGGGAGAGACTGTGCATGTATAGGGCCAGGACAAATACAGGGCATCATTGTGTCTTCCATTCAAGTTTACTATGAACATAAGAAAGGAGTTCTGTAAAATATAAACAAAAAAGTAAATGGAGCGTCTTAAAATTTTCCTTTTTGTGTGGTATGAAATTTTAAATCACATTACTACTCTATGTCTTTTAAAATTTTAAATCAACAAGAGAGAAATAAAATATAAAGCTGTATCAGTTACCATGTATCAGACTTAATATTACAATCACTTACTCATTAAGATTGGGTCTGGATATAGTATTTGAATAAAGAAGTGTAAACAAAACCAAACATAGAGGTCATTTCATTCTTTCTCTTATACTCAGAGGCAGTATAAAGTATGAAGTGAGATTTATGTGCAAGTGATTTGTTCACAGAATACCTTCAGGAAAAGACTAGACAAGTAAAGGAATCGGGCAGCAGTGAAAGAAGGAATTTCAGGTCAAGTCTAGCCACACTTGACCCCAGGAAGAGAATTTAAGCATAAATTGTATGACAGAATGTATTCAGTCTAGACAGAGGAGTCTGGGCCTTTATATTCTCTTAGCCATCAGTCCTTAGATATACACCGTCTTAGTAAGGAGGCACGTAAGTCCCACACAACAGGAGAAATGGGTGCAGCTTTCCATGCACAGGCTCTTGGAAAGATTCTTACCAGCAAAAATAGAACAGCTGAAGGTGCAACTATCCATCAATGACAACCATTCCTACAATCTGGGCAAGACATATAAGTGTGTGAGGGTTAAATTTCGCCTACAGTTTAGTTCTAAGGACAGAATACTATGCAGTCTGTCATGCTCTGTATGCTGTGAAGAAGATGCTGCCAAATAGTCCCACAAGTTTGTATGCATTAATTATTTTAATCCTATTATAATTCTATATTGGAAATTGTTGCTGTTCTTTTACAGAAGAAACTAAAACAGAGGTATGGTTATGTAGAAACAGAGTTGAACCTCCAATACAGTCTTATAGTTTGTACTTAGTAAATAAATGAAAATGCATGCACACATACACACACAGAGAGAGACACAAGAAAAAAACCCCACAAATCTTCTTTAAGTTGTGTTACACTATAACTCAGTCACAACTGATTGTACTGAAATTTAACACTGGAATTAAAGGCACCAGCTCCAGATCAGATCTGGGGGAGGCAAGCCAGTTATCAGAGGTGCTAGATGGGAAATCTGTCCAGTGGTCCTCTGCATGGAATACTGTTTGGTCCATCAAGTCACGTTGTCTAAATGGAGCAAAAAGACCAAGTCAGAATTTGAAGTTCACATTCTAGAAAAAAGCCAGGAGAGTAGACAGAGGACCTCAAAGGACAGAAAAGGAGCAGTGGTTCACATGGGGAGAGACAGGAGTAAGGGGATTACAAGCTTCTGCCAGACATAGAGCGAGAGCCGAACCTCTGAAGGGACAGGCCAGGAAAGTGAGTCACTGGCCTGAGGCTACCTATGATAGCTATTGGGACTTTCTTTTTTCCATGAAATACCAAATCACATTTTGGTTCTTGTAATATAGTTTTATTATAATGAATCACCATCAACATGCTATGTTTTTATTAGCTGAACCAAAGGAAAAGATAAACCTCATCTGATGGCCTGGATGTTATGCTTTATCAGATAAGGAGTCCCAAAATCCCATCATGCTTCCTTTCATGCCTTAACTGTTAGATGCCATAAAGCTAACTTTATCTTTGAAAGTGGGAACAATTTTATTTCCTGATCCTGATAAAATATTTGATCTGTGCAAAGATGGCCCATGACACTTTGTTGAACTTTTATTTGTGTGCTTTAATATGGGTTTAACATATTAACTTTCCTTTGTAAAAATAGACACAGTATAGTCTCAAAGAGCATTGTGGGATAGCTAGAAATAATATTTTATATCAGGTCCTGCAGAAATAGATATAATAAAGCCATGGATATAGCACAAAATCCCCCTGGGTAAAAACATGTGACAAGAAGATGGATTTGCACATTTAGAGAAGTGCTCAACCCTTGAACAGGCCAGGCTGCCTAGGAAACCTTCTCCTTGCATGGCAACAACAAAATACTTGATGTTGGGAAAGAGGCAGGTGGAAGTTCATGCTGGTTATGACTGTCCTGTCAATGTAGCTTTCCAAATACTTAGTGATTATAAAATTTTATTAAAAGTTCAAAAATTAAACTATGGAAGTAAATGCAAAGTAACTGTATAAGGACATTGACTACCACCTTACATAATTAGGATAGTGTCACTTTCTGTAGAAATTATCAACCAAAGTTTTCCCATTAGAGATCTGTGAAACATGAGTAACATGCTACTTCAGAATGTAATCGTCTGGAAATTTCTACATAAATCAATTCAGAGGAAAAAACTAAAATGTCACCCAAATCTTAACCAAAATTCTTGGGGAACAATTAAGTTTAAAACATTCTCAAAAAAAAAAACATTCTCTTAGCTGTGCTTTTCAATTTCTCTATTTTGCTTAAATACTTTGTAACTAAAAATACCTATAATGTAACAGGTTGAACATCAATTATCAATGTACTAGAAGGGGATAGTCTTTGAGACAACATGAATGTCATGATGGCATGTGTCTCCGTTATTTGTTTATTTAGCATGTGTGTGTTGTATCTATGTGTGTGTGTTACCCGTGTGTTTGTGTGTTTGTGTGTGTACATATGTGTGTCTATGTTTATGTGTGTGTATGTATGTGTGCATGTATGTGTGTATGTGTTTATGTGTTTGTATGTGTATGTATGTGTATGTGTGTGTGCATGTGTGTGTGTGTGTGTGTGTGTGTGTGTGTGTGTGTGTAGGCCAGAGGTCAATGTTGGGTGTCTTCCTCAATTACTCTCCACCTTATTCTTAGACAGGGTCTCTTGCTGAACCCAGAGTTCATCCATATGACTAAACAGGCAGACTAGCAGGCACTAGCGTTCCTCCACTATGCCTTCCCAGCACTGGGATTATATATACACACTGCCCCACCTGGCTTTTACATGGTCCTGGGAATCATACATACACAGAAAGCATTTTACCCACTGAGAAATTTCCCTAGAATCTGAAAATATCTCTAAGAAAAGAAATTTCTGACTTTCCAAAGGAACTCTGTAAAGCATTAAGCCTATGTATGAAAAAATTATTTAGTATTGATATCATGATCAGTCCACCCACAGTACAATGAATATAGAAAGATTAGTAATTGAAGATTCCATTTACTGTGCTTTTCAAGTTTTAGTGTGAGTTTATTATAAATTAGTTTTAGTATGAATTATTATGAATATTTATGTACATTTGTACTTATACGACTACTCAAAAAAGGATAAATAATAAGTACACAGATACTTTTAGCTATGTTTTGGGAAACTGAGGACTTACAATTTCATCAATGCTTAAAAAGGTGAAAAGCACTTCCACGCATATTCATCATTTATCTGCACAACACTTCTGCTGTGAAAATGGACAGTACTGTTCCCAGTGAGTAGAAGAAAAACATGCAAAGGTTAAATGACTTGCCTACTTGGCAGAAACAGAACTAGAGTCTCTGTCACTTGGCACTTGTAGCTCTCATCATGGGGCTGAGAATCATTCTTTTTCCTACCAAACATTGTTATTTACCAATCACTAAAATATTCATCATATTAATCATCACATGAATTGATTTAGGCCCTCATGTGTAGGAAAGCATATTTTTCTGACAATAAAAGCCTTGCTTTGCAGGGTGTGGTGGCACATGCCTTTAATCCCAGCACTAGGGAGGTGGAGGTAGGGGGGTGGCTAGGAGTTGGAGGCCAGCCTGAGACTACATAGTGAATTTCAGGTCAGCCTGAGCTAGAACATCTCAAAAAAAACAACAAAAAGAAAATGCCTTTCTAAGCTTCGCACTCTTCATAATATTTGTGAACTTTAAATGTTCACCTATGCTATCATTTGACATCATTTAGCTTGGAAACAGAGTTGAAACTACAAAGAATATTAAAAACATAGACCCTGCAATCAATAACTCTCATAAGTCTCCTACTTACAAAACACCACAAATCATCATGTGGATGATGAGCAGAATTAGATTTGAAAATAGAGCTTGCCGTGTTTGCTGATAGATTAGATGCAAGGCAAAGAGGTTAAGCCACAACTTTTGAGTCTAAGCAGTAGAGTAAAAGAGAAATATTTTCTAAGATGTGAAAAATAAGAAGAAAAAAGTAGGAGAAAAGAAATATGGAATTTGATTCCAAAAATTAGATTTAAAAAGAAACCCTATTTAGGTGGATAGATCATGTAGACAGTTACATATCTTATTCAGAAACAGAAGAGTGTGATAAGCATCAATGATAGAGACATGGAAGCCACAAAGTAAACGAGACACCTCTAGCATACCCCCAAGGCTCAGGGAATATTGTGGAAGAGGGCATGAAAAAAATGTAAGAACCACAGATGGGGAGGAGGCATTGACCTTCCCACATGAACTGACTGATGCTTTCATGACCCCACCGTGGTTACTGATGCCCCAACAAGATCTACACTTTTATAAACCCGTCAATATTTTAACATGGAAGAGAAAAGGAATAAGACATAAAAACAGGACTACTTAGGAAAAGAGGGGGGTCCTCAGTGGAATGAGGGTGGGGAGGGGAAACAAAAGAGGGTAATTATAGAATGTTCATGTTTAATGTTCTCGGTAAAAATAAAAATTAAGAAAAACAAAACATTTATGGGAGGCAGCACGTGACAGGAGGTTAGATGGGATGAGATTGAGGCGGTTTCTGAGGACTGACCACTGGAAGCATGAAGTCAGGAGAATCCTGTGGAGAGATGGTGAAAACAAGATGAAGGGAAGGGAAAGGAGTCTTTGAAGTTCTCCAAATACAGACCAATTCTGTCAAATCTGACTAAGCACTCATGTAAGATGCTCAACTATTGGGTTTTGCAACATAATCTTCATTAATGACCCCGAAAATTGAGATTTCTGTTAGAATTGAAATTCTAATTGAAATGAGTTAAGAAGTGATGTCAAGCGAGAAATTGGAGGCAGGATAAACAGCCATTCTAGAATCTTTGCGAAACAGTTAAAAAAAGAAAGAAAGAAGGAAAGAAAAAGGGCAGTGGCTGGATGGGGCATGTAGTCCTGAATTCTTTGGTTTTGTTTGTTTAGTTTGATTTGGTTTGTTTGCTTTGTTAAATATGAGACATGGTGCAGCATGACCACGTGCTATTGAAAAGAACATAACAGAAGGAGAAAGTTGATACCAGTTCCTGGAGAAAAGTGTTTGAGGAAATGCTGCCATTTGATGTACAGGTAATGGGTTGGCCAAAGATGTGAAGCTCAGATTACTCATCCTCTGTAAAATGAAAGAAGACACAGATGATTTTCTAAATTTTGATGGTTAAAAGGTGAGCTGTCTGTTCTGCTTTCCCCTATTTTACAGTAAAATCAGAAGAAAAAATAGTCTGCTGTCTTTGCTGGGTAAATGCATCTCAGACACGACAACATCATTTTATCTCCTAATGTAAATCAATGACACCTCTGTCATAGTTAACAGTTAATCAGGAACTTTTTCTATATTTTATGTAGTTTGGTGTCTCCCTCTTTCTGCCTTGTTTCCACTCCATGCAGTGTCCTGTGTACATCTAATCCTGACCTTGGAAAAATTCAGGGGTGTCCATGTGCCCTTAGCCAGCTGGGAGGCAGACACACCGCACCAGGGTAGCAGAACGGATTGGCACAATATGTCCTTGGCAGTTTGGCTTTGGAAACACTTCAGAGACGGTTTCCTGTGGGCTGGGCAGAGATTGCAGCTCGTGGAAGACTCTGCCTGTCAGCTGCTTATTGGCCCCTGCGTGGACTGGAGCATGTTCCTTCAGAAGAAGGCAGTTAGAAATCGGCTTCAAGGAGACAGCGTGATGGTTTTGTGAATTCAGATCTTCAGCCCAACTCATTTCCTTTTCTATCTTCAAGCATATGGGATGGATAAAGAGAAAAATACATTTAATGATTTAGCTAACTTTGTCATCTAAAAACAGCAATAAGAAAATCAAAACATTTTGAAAAGAGGAAGAAACAACCATTGTGAGGGCCATGGTGGTTTGACAGCATGCTGGAGGGGCTGATGATCTGCCTAAATTCCTCAAGATTGACCAGAGGGAGAGACAGCTATCCAGGCCATTGATATGCTCTAAGGCATGTTAGCTTGGAGATCTATTGACTAAAGACTAAAGACTAAAGAGATGACAGACTACGGACTCTTCTGAACTGGAGAACACAGACTGTAAAAGCCCGAGGAAGCACCAGAAATCCCAATCATGTCCCTGCTTTGCACAGGAAACTCACAACCTCTTTCCTTCAGTAGAGTAAAAGTGATGGTTTGAGGGCAGCATAATGCAAAGATGGTGGGTGAACTCATGCACAGTGAACAGGAGATGCTTCAGAGAGGTTTCAAACAATGTTATTCGTTCCTCCCACATGTTTTGCAGCCTTGCCTCAAAGCCACAGAACAGCCCTGCCCCCTCCTTATTTCAGGACAGGCAGAGGTCAGTATGACTCAGGATGGGGACTTGCCAGTGGGAAAGCGAAAACAGGCGCAGAATAAAGAATTTTGAAAGCTGAAGGAAATCGCATCATGGCTCATGAGGTGGACAGAACGCCTTGCGGAGTTTGTAAAGTTTGCTACTTTCTCACTGATAGTGTAAGTCAACTTAGAGCAAAAGCACAGCCCAGAATCAAGGAGCCTTTGCCTTCTACACAACTATAATGTTCTGCAAACTAACATTTTCTCTTTTATTTGGTGCTGCTGAGAAAGAATGTGCATCAGTGAGTATACTATAAGTGAATATTGATAGCAGAAAAGTGTTACCATAGACAAAGTGTAGCAAAAGCAGGAGTGCCTGGGATAGAGGTCTGCACACAACACTTAGAAAGCCCACCTGACCGAATACAGATGGGCCTGTCTCTAGTGGATTGCAGTCATAGGGGCTGACCATCAGGGAGCTGACTTCCTTCTAAATTCCAGTGTGATCTCTTTACATCCTGTGTCTGCAGCTTGTGGTCTCTTCAGCAATAGGATCTTATCGTTTAGAATGGTTAATGAAGATGTGGTATATATACACAATGGAATTCTACTCAGCTGTAAGCAGAGAATGAAACAATGAAGTTTGCAGGAAATTGATGAACTTGGAAAAATCACACTAAGCAAACTCATACAAGCACAGATAGACAAACATTGCATGTTATTCTTCATATGTAGTTCCTAACTTGGAATAGCTTGAGTTGCTTGTAAGAGGCAGTTAGCATCAGGAGTGTTGGGAGGGCACTAGATAGAAGCTATGAGAAAGTGGAAATAGAGAACTTGACATGCAAATCAAGGGTCAGCTAACGGGAGCTGAAAGATCTTGGAGGAATAGGAAAGAAGGGGGGGATTTACGTGAAAATAATGACAACATGAATTAGTACCATAGAAACCTCCTGGATAGCAAATTAAAAGATAAAACCCTTAATAGAAGAGATGAGGGATCATCTGAACAGAACGGACCTAGAGAGAGAAGAGAAGGCCTAATCCTGAAACTATGAGGGCTAGTGTGTAAATTGGGAGTGTAACCCAATGCCAAAACTGGGTTACACTCCACTGTGAGCTGCTGGTTGGAGACACCTATGAGGTCCCCAAAACAATGCAGGCTTCTGCCAAAGCACTTGGTTACCTGCCAGGATTAAATGGCAAGATCCTACTGCTGAAGCCATCTAGCATTTGTAACGTGTCGTTTTTTTTCTGGTGTTTGTGAGTCATAGAGTTCTGCTTCTCCACATTCATAGTAATTTTGTATTGGAAGGTAGACAATGTAAGGTGCTCTTTTGTCAAGTGTCTAAATTTTATTCACTGTATTAAAGAGCTTTGAATTTTGAGAGAACTGTTGTTAAAGTTACCTGCAAAGTAATGTGACCTGTCAAGATGAGATTTAAGCTTTTTAATATTAGGTCTAACTTATTCTTACGACTGGAGTGTAGCTCTGCTCAGTCACCACTAAATATGTTAGGTCTTTAGTAAGGTCTCCCCAGTCTGGCTATTTAGGAGTCCAAGATCTACCAACCATATATAAATTCTAGAAATGACTGTTTTCAAACCACTGGTAATTCTTTGAGTAGAGTTTCAACCTCACATACATACCTGTATTCATCAATAAATGGATTAAAAGGAAGCTTCCTGAGTTCTTCTTCTAGATAATTTTCTTTATTACTCTCATCCACCTCACTCTAATTTCTGACTTTTTTGGGGGGTAGAGTCTCACTCTAGCCCAAGTTGACCATGAATTCGCTATGTAGTCTAGGCTGGCCTCAAACTCACAGTGATCCTTTTACCTCTGCCTCCCAAATTCAGGGATTAAAGTTGTGTGCTATGATGCTCTCCACCACGCTCTGCCTAATTTCTGACTTTTAAAAAATTTCCTTATTGTTCATAATTAGATACATTGAATGAGCAAATAATTTGTTGGTATCCCCAGTTCCCCGATTTCCCTCTTCCCTGTCCCCAATCAGCTGGGTATCCTCCTCCACGGGCAGTCTGGATCAGTCCATGGTGTTGCATGTTATGGATAGCCTAGGAGTCAACCTGTTTCCACCCCCCTTTGTGTGTTGTTGCTGAGGGGGGCAATGTCTCTGGCATTCTCCCCAACCATGGCTCTTACAATCTTTCTGCCCCTCTTCTCCTCATTTCCTTGCTGACTCTTGAACTCATAAAATCTGCCTGTCAAAGTGTACTACATACTTGGATGGTAGGTTCTTTCTAATAATGCATTTATATTATAGGAAACTGGAAGCATTAAGCATTTACAAGTGGGGGAAGAGCAATAAACACTGTCAAAATCGCCCTAGTCCAACCAAAAGTAGGGTCTGTGTAACATATGACGTTGAAGGGGTAGTGTAACACATGATACATGTGCTTGTGGTTTGAGAAGGTTCAGAAGTAGGTCATGGGTCTTTCAAAGAACTATCCTTAAACATGCTGCTTGGAAAACAATCCTGTTTATGCTATAAGTTGTAGGAAGAAATCCTGCTGACTTTTTAAAACAAAGCGTTGTTAATGGGCATACTATGACATATTTTGTCTTCAGACAAGGCTGTAAGAATGAAATGCATTGCCTGTATTTAGTAAAAACTGACTTCAGGGGTTAAGAATTCACATTCCCAGCATTTCCCAGGGAAATGTATTCATTTTTAGGCCAGTTTCTTGAAGTGACTGGTTTTTCGGTTGCTGTTTTGTATTTCTTTCTCACTTGGTTCATCTGAGACCTTGAGAGAAACGAACTATTTTACACCAATGACTTTCCCAGGTATTTATACTAAAACTTTATTTTGACCACAGGGGGGAAAATTAAAACTTTATTCAAAATGTTGCATATGGCTTAAATTCTCCATTTTACGGTGAACCTCTTGGCATTTCTATCTTGGGGGACAAGGAGCTCTTGTTCCTCACTGTATTCTTGGCACTTAATGGTATGGATAGCATATTCCATCAGCCACAAGTAAAAGTCATTCCATCACTACAGTAGCAGTGACTAAACATGATCTCTCTTTTAAATTTGTAGCTTTAGGAGGCACTCAGCACATATTATTATATTAGCAAATACTAAGTAGTAACATGGAATCTTCTGAGTTGGTATTTGTTGTTTCTACATACTGGTAATGGGTATTTTGTGTCTTTCCTGGAGGAATGTTCCATGTACTTTGAAATGGTTTTATCTTTTATAATTATAAAATGTTCATACTGGGTAGATGCTGGATTTTTATTCTAATCTTGTAATTCATGTTATCCTCATGACTCTTTCACAAACTTTTAGAGCAAAATGTGTAAGAAAAAAATTTCTTCCATTTTCTCTATTTTGTTAGCTTATCCTGAAAATACAAGCATTTTATAAAATTTCTTATGAAAAAATCTGATCACAGAAGCTAAAGAATAATATAGAAGGCCAAGACGCGGGGAAAATACGTACCTCCTATCTACTTAACATTTCTCCCTCATAAGACTAATTGAGTATATTCTTAAAATATTGGGGAGAGGGAATGACCTACTTGATACACGGAACTCAAAAGACACTGAGTCATATGGCTCCTCCCTATGGCTTTCCATATTGTGTTGGACAATCTACCATATGTGATATTTTTATTTATTCTATTAAAAAGTCTACATTGTTATTAAATCTAAGAAATCTGCTAGATTGGACATGGTGGCTCATCCCTATAAGAGGCTGGAGATCATTTATTGCAAATTAGAGTTTGATAGTATCCTAGTCTACACAGGCTAGGAGTTCTAGACCATCCAGGGCTACATAATGAGACCCTGTGGAAGAAAGAAATAGTGGGGGAGGAAGAGAGGAAGAAAAGAAGAAAAGAAAGAAAGCTAATAGACAAACACGCAAAAGTTCCATTTTTTATATAAGCTACATACACGGTAGATATAATATGTTACTACTTTCATGGGTGGTCATTTCGATATTTTAAGCATCCAAATGGATTTAATATTTTCCTTGGATTTGACAATATTGACACAGTGGGGCCAGCACTAATGTGGAAGCTAGGGTGCTAATCCTTCGTTTTCATTTCCACAGCCGTCCTATGTTATTATTTGGAGTGAGCAAATGATTTTCTTCACCTGCATCTTCTAGTTCTGTTATCCAGCAACTGGAATCCCTAGAATTTCCAATTAGAATCAAAACATCATGTCTTACATAGTCTGCCCAAGAACAGCACATATCTGCAACAAGGAGTTACCCTAAAGGTGAATAGAGAGTAATTTCACTGAGTTTAATAACTACAAATGCCACAGGAGTGACTGGTTTTCAGTAAGGTAGAATACAAGGAGGTACAGGGAACATTACAGGAGAGAGTGAGACTAATGAGAACTTCTTCCAGCTGGGATTATAGCCATATAAATCAATCTAAAAGTCAATTTACTGTTTTAGTGCCTTCTGGTAAGCAATAAAACTGCTCTTAGATAAAAAATATTAAAAAGACATGTGTGCTGAGAAAATGGCTCAGCAGGTAAGAGCACTTTCCATGTGAGGTGGTTTGATTCAGGTGTCTCCCATAAATTTACATGTTCTGAAAGCTTGATCCCTGGCAGATGGCAATTTAAGAATTGGAACCTTGCTGGAGGTGTGACGTTGGGAGCAGACTTACAGGTGTTACAGCCAGCTTCACCTTGCCAGTGTTTGACACACTCTCCTGCTACTGTTGTCCACCTGATGTTGGCCAGAAGGTGATGCCCAGCTTCTGTTCATGCCACGTTTTCCCCTGCCATCATGTAATTGCCCCTTGAGTCTATAAGCCAAAATAAACTCTTTCCTCCCTCAGCGTCTTTTGGTCAAGTGCTTGGTGCCAGCAATGAAAAGGTAACTGCAACACTGTGCAAGTGTAAGGATCTGAGAGAGTCTGGGGCTATCTAAGTTAAATCCCCTAGCACCTGTGTAAATAGCTGTGCATGTACAAGCAGGCCTGCACCCCCATTCCTACAGGGTGCATCTCCAGATTTAGGAAGAAACTCTCAATGAAACATGGATGGGCAACAGAGGACATTGAACATTCTCCTGTGGCCTCCACACCACGCACATGGAGTGTGTACATCAGCACAGACATGTGCATAAACCATGCATACCACAGCACTAAATGTGCAAAAGTAAAAATAAAAAGATATGAAAGTAGAAAGGGGACTAGTTGGGAAGAAAAAGGGGTTCATTGGAAATAGAGGAGCAAAAAAGAAGGGTTGATAAATATGCTCAAAATATTCCTATATAGGGCTGGAGAGATGGCTCAGCGGTTAAGGCACTTGCCTCCAGTGCCTAAGGCCCTGGGTTCAATTCCCCAGGACCCACATAAGCCAGACCCACAAGGTGGTGGCCCTGGTGCACTCTCTCTCTCTCTCTCTCTCTCTCTCTCTCTCTCTCTCTCTCTCTCTCTCATCTCTGCTTGAAAATGAATAAATAAAATAAAATAAATGTTTAAAAAATATTCCTATATGTATGAAATTGTCAAAACTAAGATAAATATAAAATATATTAACAATGAACATTTTATAATACTGCATGTGGTGGTTTGAATGAGATGTCCCTCATAAACTCATGTGTTTTGAATGTTTGGTCTCAGCTAGTGGCAATTTGGGAGGTGGAGCCTTGCTTGGGGGAGGTGTGTTGCTAGGGGCAGGCTTAGATATGTTATAGCTAACTCACCCTTGCAAGAGCTCAGCTCCCTCTCTTGCTGCTTCCTGTCAGCTGCTGAGACAAGAAGTGATGTCCAGCCTCTGCTTTACCTGCCATCATGAAGCTTCCCTTTGAGACTCTAAGCCAAATAAACTCTTTCCTTACATCAACTGCTTGCAGTAGGGTGTTTTGTCCTAACAACGAGACAGTAACTACAGCACTACATAACAGGCACTATGTATATTAACACATTAATTTCTTTCAACAATCCTATTAGCATTGATTCACTAATTATCTCCAGTCTAGAGATTTACTAAGGCACACAGGTGCTAAGTGACTTGCCTGAAGTCACAAACTGGCAAATGGCTATCAGGATTTGAACCCTGGTTGACAGGTTCAAGAAAACAGTCTCTGACCTCCACATTATGCTGTCATTTAGAGCAGAAGAAGGGGAACTGCATATACTTTAGGTTAGGCAAGTTTTCTTCACTAGGATACAATACCTGACCATGAGCAGCTTAAGGAAGAAAAGGGTTTGTTTTCAGTTTACAGTTTCAAGGGGAACTCTCTATGAGACAGGAATAGGGAAAAACTTCCTGAACAAACCTCCGATAGCCCAGGAAGCGCAACAATCACTAAACCAATGGGATCTCATCAAGCTAAAAAGCTTCTGCACAGACAAGCATACCATACTCAAAGCCAATAGACCACCATCAAACTGGGAGTTAATCTTTGCCAGCTACAATACAGATAGAGGTTTAATATCTAGAACGTACAAAGAACTCAAAAAATTAAATAAATTATTAAACAGCCCTCTCACAAAATGGGGAACAGGAAATTCACAGAGGAAGACATCCAAATGTCCAACTCCCATTTGAGAAAATGTTCAACGTCATTAATCATCAGAGAAATGCAAGTAAAAACAACAAGATTCCATCTTACTCCAGTCAGAATGGCAATCAATAAAATAATCAACCAACAACAGAAGCTTGTGAGGTTGTGGGGAAAAGGGGACCTTCATTCACTGCTGGTGGGAATGCAAATGTACAACCACTTTGGAAAGCAGTGTGGAGGCTCCTGAACAGGATGGATATAGAACTACCGGCGGACCCAGCTATCCCTCTACTGGTCATCTACCCCCAAGTTTCCTCGCCAAAGTACAGAGACATTTGCTCAACCATGTTTATAGCAGCTCAAATCATAATAGTGAGGAATTGGAATCAACCCAAATGCCCATTACTGGACGAATGGATATCAAAGTTGTGGTACATATACACTATTGAATTCTATGCAGCTGAAAGGAAAAATGACATAATGAAATTTAAAGAAAAATGGACAGACTTGGAGCAGATCATTCTTAGTGACCACACATAAGAGCAGAGAGCCAAATGCTCTACATTTTCCCTCATACGTGGTTCCTAACCATGTTAAACTGGAACATTAAGAAAATCTGTCAGTGAACAGAAAGTTTGTAAAAGGGAATGGAATGAATTTTGGGGGGTGGGTAGTTGTTGCAGTCAGCTTTCTAGTTGCTGCGCAGAAAGAACACAAACAAAAGCTGCTTGTGGAGGAATGGGTTTATTTGGCTTATAGACTTGAGGGGAGACTCCATCCTGGCAGGGAAAACGATGGCATGAGCAGAGGGGTGGATATCACCTCCGCCACAGCACTGCAAACAATTGCAGGAAGGTGTGCCAAACACTGGCCAGGGGAAGCTGGCTTATAACCCCTTAAGCCCACCTCCAACAACACATATCTAGTGAGGTTCTAATTCTTGAACTGCCATCAGCTAAGGATCAATCACTGAGAACACATTCATTTGTTTGTGGGGGACACCTGGATCAAACCATGACAGTGGTGATTGGACTGTGGGGGAATGGAAGGGTGGAGGGGATAGTAGGTTGTGGAGGACTCATAAAATAAACTAAACTAATAATTAATATTAATTAATTAATAACCCTAGCTTTTATACAGTAAGCTACTGAGGAAGCTGAGGGCACCACCTTGTATATGGGGCCATGTACCTGTAGCAAGAACCTGTTTCCAAAAAAGAACCTTGGGCACTCTGGTGTTCATAGAAAGTATGATTACATATGTCTGACATCAGTAGCATAAAGAATATTTCCAAAACATAAAGATGCATTTATGCATTTGAATAGAGGCAGATCATCTATAAGGAGAATAAAATGTCAAGTTGCCTCTTGTTTGTCCCTAACACAGTGTCAATACCAATATAAAAGAATAATATCTCTCAAACCTAGGAAAAAGATAACAACATGTATCCAAATATTTTTAGTAGGGCCACACAGTCAGTCATAAGGAAGCAGCTAGTTAATACAAAGAATTCTTGGAAATAGAGCATTTATGAACTGTAAAAAAAAAATCAGTTAGTTGGAGTCATTACCAATCACAATGTTTCCACCAGTGGAGACATCAAGATAAAAGAAGAGAATACGAAAGCTTTCTGAGAGTTCAAGTCATATTTAAGTGTTAGAAAATGCTGTAGAAGTTGAGAAAGTGGAAGGCTAGCTGTAAGCAGAGTTGCTTTGAGTGGTTACCTAGTTGTTAGGAAAGGAAGAGCTGTGTGGCTGCGGTGGGGAGAAAAAGGAGAGACAAGGAACAGATTGCAATGCCAAACCAGTACCAGTTCTCCCTAGTTTGCGCTGAGACTCATGCTCCCTCTACCGAGCAGAAGTTACCTAATCATCTGGAACTGTACAGTCCTGCGGCTCATCGCCATGACTTACTCATTGACTCTCTTTCACTATCTGAGACAATGGATCTCCTCTACCCATTCACTTATCCAATTAGCCAGCATCTCTTGTGGGCCCATGGTTATCTCTCACTGGCACTGGTACAAGACACCAAGTAACAAGAGTAACAAGATACTGCTCATAGCCTATAATCCAGAGAGGGAGAAACACATACACACACACACACAGAGAGAGAGAGAGAGAGAGAGAGAGAGAGAGAGAGAGAGAGAGACAGAGACAGAGACACAGAGACAGAGAGAGAGACAGAGACAGAGACACAGAGACAGAGAGAGACAGAGAGACTAGCATGTAAAATGCTTATTTATGTTAGAGGTGGAAACTCAGCAAATTATGAGATTAAGGCAATATGTCCAACACTGCATGGTTTGTAACATGGTTTTGGTAAGGACTAGTGTCATGGTTTGATAAAGGTGTCCCACACAAACAAATGAATGTGTTCTCAGTGATCGATCCTCAGCTGATGGCAGTTTGGGATTTACAACCTCAATGAAGCTGTGTTGTCAGGGGTGGGCTTATGGGGTTATAAGCCAGCTTCCCCTTGCCAGAGTTTGGCACACCTTCCTGCCGCTGTTTGCAGTGCTGTGGCAGAGGTGATGTCCAGCCCTCGGCTCATGCCATCGTTTTCCCTGCCAGGATGGAGTCTCCCCTCAAGTCCGCAAGCCAAATAAACCCATTCCTCCACAAGCCACTTTTGCTTGGGTTCTTTCTGCACAGCAACATGAAAGCTGACCACAACAACTAGTAAATTAAAAGAAGGTTGAAATTACCAGGCATAAAAGGGTTGAAGGAGCAATTCCAAGCACAGGAGAAGGCACAACCAATCTTAAATACATATGGTAAGGCTGATATGCCAGCAATTGCTAACAGGCTGATATTTATGGAGGTCATGTTGCAAGATAGGGGCATGGGAAATAACTATAGCAATCCTTTGTGGGTGTTTATTGAGTAAAATGAGCAGGCGTGAGCATTGTAACTCCCATAGCAGGACCATACAAGGCAAGGTGGCTTTATTCTAGTACCGTCTCAACATATGTGTCCTTAGAATCAGCCACCAAGTCCCGGCTACCTGGAAAGCATTTTGCCAACTGCCAGATTCATGTGTGAGAAAACTGCCAGACTAATAATGTGGGTCTTGTGTGGAACATATTAAAGGAACCTGAACTTTAATTTTACAGACAATAAGGTATCCCCAAAGAACTTAATGTAGGTGATTTATAATTTATAGTTAGGAATATCATTATAATGTGCTGTGCAGTGCTAATTACATAGAAACAATTTTTGTTTTGCCAAATTTTATGAAAAAATCTTTTTAATTTTTAAAAGTAAATAATATGAGTCTCAAGAAGTTTGAGTATTCTTTTGTCAGAGTGGGATTAGTCACCTTTCTGACATGGTAGCAAATATCTGAAATAATCAATTTATGTGGAAAAAAAGGCCAATTTCATCTCAACTTTTACCTTAAGTGGAAAATTGATATTTAGGTGAACATATTGAAATGATCTCATGATAGATGATTCCAGTTTTCTGCCCCCTGCCACACACACACACACACAAAAACACACACACACACACAACACACACACACACACATGCATGCACGCCAAAATTTAGAGTTTCTTTGTCATTTGAAGGACTGCAACACAGCACAGCAAGTGATTTATGGACAGTGATCAACTCCTTACCTAGAAAATGAAAGATGCTTAAGTTCAAACAAGCTGGACCAGTGCTGCATCTGTTACCTTCTTCTTGGAAGAAAAGGGTTTATTTCCAATGACAGTGGCGAGAAACTTCAACACAAGAGGAACAGAGCATGGCAGGAAGCCAGCAGCAAGAGTGAGCCAGCCCTGGCCAGGGGAGTTGGGATATAACACCCTAAGGCCCACGCCGAGCAACACACCTTCTCCCGAAAAGCTCTACCTCCCAAATTACCAACAACTGAAGATCAAGTCTGAGACTTTATCACAAGCAGATGAGGCTGTGAGGGACACTTTATTTTTTAAATATCTTTATTATAAATAAATTTATTCATTGTATGAGAAAATCTTGTGAATCTGTCCCCATTTCCCTCCTCCCTGTCCCCTACCCACTGGGGTACTTTAAATTCAAACTACCACAAGTACCTTCCACACAAAAATTAAAGAAAATGGAAAATCTTTTTGTTTTTTTTAACTTTTTATTGATAGCTTCCAAAATTATACACAATAAACCATTATGATTCCCTCCCCATCCACCCACATGTCCCATCCCCCTCTCAATTGGTCTCTGATTTATTTCAGTGTCATCATATTTTCCTTCCATTATGTGTAGATATTATCAGCCACTATGAAGTCATGAATATCAAGGTCATTTTGAGTCTGGAAGTTTGCATTGTAAGCAGTCCTCCTCTTCCTTTGGCTCTTACAATCCTTCCATCATCTCTTCTGCAATAGACCCTGAGCCTCTGGAGGTGTGATAGAGATGTCCCAGTGCTGAACACTCCACTGTCATTTCTTCTCAGCACTGTGGTGTCTTTTGACATATTTCTTTATAGTCAAAGTCCAATTAACCATTGTCAATGAATCAGATGGAGCCCATCAGAAGATTTTTTTTTGCCATCTCTGGATTAAAATTAAAGTTTGGAATATTGGTTCCAACATCTCCCTGTGGAAAGAAGGTGCGATAATTTTGTCCCAAACATTCTTTTCAGTTGAATATGTGTCACTTGAGCCTACTCAGACAAGTACTTGTCACTCAGATGAGAGTTGTTATTCAGATACTTCATTTATCCCATGCCCTGTTCCAAGGTTTCTTATCCTGCTAAACTGACTTGCTTTGGGATTACTTTCCTCTGTCCTGGTACTTTCTTCATCCTACCCCGAGGGAAGGAGATATTAACATCAGTGTATACATAACTGTAAACCTCAATTTGTAAAATAAGCAATAAAAGCCCTGCCCTTTCCCATGAGTTTGTGCAACAGGCCTTAATAGATATGGTCTATGGGAGGTTTCCTTGGTCAGCTGTAGAAGGCAACCTTATATATTTTAATAATTTACTATCATATTCATGATGTCTACTATACATATTCTGTGTTCTCTGCATAGTTTTGATCAGTTGAGGTTTCTTCCTCCTCTGTCTAGGTGCTGCAGCTCTCTGCACACGAATGTCATCGTCCCCTGTGGATCAAGACATAGAAAATGTGGTTCATTCATTCAGTGAGCAAATCTTTACTAAATTCTCCCTATGGGCCAGGCTCTACACTGGCCCACTCTACATACATATTAATTGGCCTTACACTACTAATAAAGTGCTTGAGATAATTAACTTAGGGAAAAGGTCTACTATGGCTCATAGTTTTGGACATTTTACTCCATGATCAGGTATCCCTCCCTGTAAGTGTGAGCCTCTGTCAAGGAAGAGATTTATAGGGAAAATCTATTGGTGGATCCAAATTGCACATCTACACACACATCTGCAATTTTATTTTGTTTTTTCCTACTTTTCTTTTTCCTTCTTTCATTTTTTTTCTTTTTCCTTTCTTCCTGATTTTTTCTTCTTTTTTCCTTTTTTTTTCAAGGTAGAGTCTCACTCTAGCCCAGGGGACCTGGAATTCACAATGTAGTCTCAGGCTGGCCTCGAACTCATAGCGATCCTCCTACCTTTGTCTCCTGAGTGCTGGGATGAAAGGTATGCACCACCATGCTCATACTGCAACTTTCATTTTTAAGACTAGATTTTCTGGACACCAAAAATCATGGTTCTACACATCTCTTGTGGCACTTTTACTGCAATTGCAGATCCAGAAGAAGAGACTGGAGATGGATGGCTCGCCCTCAATGATCTTCAAACCTCTAACAAAGCTCTACCTCCTAAATGTCCACAGCACATCTCAGGAGTACCAACCTGCGGATCAAGTCATTAGCACACAGATCCTTGGGGGCCATGGTATGAACCATAGTGCTCTGTATGCTTTAGGTGCTCAATGTAAAATAGTCC
>PVHP010033804.1:0-19439 GCA_004024765.1 Zapus hudsonius
CCCCAGACTTATCTGTGGACTTCGGAGTCTAGGCCTGCCAGGCCAGGTCAGTGAACATGTTGCCCAGAAACCCAAGGCGCAGAAGTTTGGGCTCAGCTAGGGATAACTTGATTAGTCCCATTTTCTAAGACTTTTTCTTCCTGATTTCAAGTCCCTAACCTTTTTTTCCCCTTGCAATCGCTTTCTTCCTGGGCCAAGGTCCTGGCCACACTGGTGCGCAGCTGTGGCTGCCCTAGGTCAGCTGGGTTATGAGCTGCTGAAAGGTCTTAAGGGTAAATTAAAGCCAAATATTTTATGATGATTTTAGAACCTCTAAAGTCACTTTTGCAAAGGCCAGTGGCTTCTTCCCAATGTTGAAACTAGGGTTTGGATACAGAAGACGCTAGAGGGGCTGCTCCCTTCCACCACCCTAACAGCTCCACTTCCTTTCAACTTTCGTATTACCTTCACCAAAGGAGAGGCAGGGAAGGTGAGAAAAAAAATGCCTGAGGGTATCCCTAAGGTCAGAAAAAAGTGCTCAGGGGCGCTTCCCCAAGGAAGAAATCCTAGAAGCCTAGGCTGGCGCGAAATAGGGCGCTGCTTTGCTTTTCTGGGAAGTGGCAAAATCTCTGCTTCTTCTCCAGGCGGGCGACCCTAACTGGTTCACAGGACCCTGAGAGTTTGGCACAAGACCAAAAGACCCCGCCGGCTATTCCAAGATGTCTATGGAAGACTGTGGAATTTGAACAAGGACGAGGGACTGTCTCAGGGGCCCCCAGGTCTAGCCTAGACGCAAGTGAGCTCCCAGATGGCTTGCCCCGCAGCATGTCACCGCCCTCACCCCGCGCTGAGGCACCGTGCTGAGAGCCCCCAAGCGCCAGAGGTAGAGGGCGGATTGGCTGTACGCCCGGGGTGATGAGGGGGATGGACACTATTCCCTAGCCAAAGTCTCCAGGCCAGGGGAATAAGATCCAGGCGTGAGGATTCAATCCCTGTAAGCAGTCGAGGGTTTGGTTTGCTAGCGGCCCCCAGCCAGACCACCCGGACCGCAGCTTCAAAGTCTTGGTCTTCTCCAAGCCCCCAAGATCCCCCCAAACGAGAAGGCAGCTAGAGGACCGGGGAGCCAGGGCGGGCGGCACGCCGCGCCGCGCGGGGTAAAGCCAAGCAGAGGGCGGGAGGCGCGCAGAGGAGGGGCCGCGTAGCTGGCTGTGGCCCCAGCTTGATAAAGGGAACGCCTCACTTTCCTTCTCACTGATTTTGATTTGATGTGTCACCGGCGGTGACCTCGGGCTGGACCTTCCGGGGCTTGCTTAGCATCGGGCCCCTGATTGGAGTGTTTCAACTCAGCGATCTAATTGAGGGTTCATGTCATAACTCATCAAACGGTGTCTAGTCTCCCGTGATGGAAGGGACCCGCTGGTCGCGCATCCCCAGCTTCTGGAGAGGACTTCCGCCCTCTCCAGTGGGGGTTCTTTACGCGCCAAACCCCTAACGTCCCCTCCCCCAGCCCGAGATGGGTAGGCCGGGAAGAAAGAGAGGGGGCCAGCTCAGAATAGCCAGTCTTCCTAACTTGGCGCCTAGCCTCAGGGATGTTTAAATCGCCTAAGAGTGGTAGGTTGAGCCCCAGGAGGCCAGAGTCCGCAAGGGGAGGAGCCCCCAAGTGGCTCACTATCAAGGATGGACACACACACACACACACACACACACACACACACACACACACACAGCTTTGCTCACCTGGGAACTCAAAAGGTGGAGAATGGGCGAGTAGGGAGAAATTCTGCTCACAGTGAATGAGGTGTGCTGAGGTCCAATAAAGTCTGTATGGTTGCAGTTCCCGCCCCCTCTCCCCTCCCTCCCACCTTGGAGGAGGCCTTATTACAAGTTAGGAAACAATGTCCTCCCTTTTCACGTGCTCTTTGACTATTTAGGGGTAAAAACAGTAATAGAGATTTACTGAACTTATACTGTGGGCCAAGGTACTATGCGAATATCTATTGCATGGATCAACTCATTTAATTTTCACAACCATTCTCAAGGAAAATGCTATCGTTGCAGCACCTAGAGGTAAAATAAGGAAGACGGAGAGATTAAGTTGCTCAAGGTCACAGACCAGGAGAGGTGTTTGCAGCGATGTCAGAACAGTGCTTGGATAGGGTGAGGGGGAAGTAGGAGCAGGGCAAACAACACAAGTTAAAAGTACACAAACAGAAGATGAGGGTTTCTCCATGGCCTGGTGTTCCTCAATAGCATCTTGAGATCTAGATAGGAGTTCTCTTAGAGCTTTGGGGGGTGAGTGGCTCCCTCTGTTCTTATTTTACTAGAGGCACAAACTACATTGTCACTGATCCCTTAAAATACTTTCTTATTGGGTTTCATGGATTAGATGAGAAAGTGTGTGTGTGTGTGTGTGTGTGTGTGTGTGTGTGTGTGTGTGTGTGTTGGCATAATCATGGGTTCAGAATGGATCGTTTTAGATACCATGAAGTTACTGTTAGCTCATAAAATCACCCATTACAAGACCAGTATTGCTGGGGCCCTGGCCCCCAGACCTAACTTGGGGTCTGGGAACGCAGACAATGAGAATTTATCTTAATTCAACTGGATTGAGTCCTGAGGGGAGGGAAAGAAAGACAGAGAGGGAGGGAGAGGGAGAGAGAGAGGTAGAGAGATAGATTATGATATGCCACAAAAGACTCTCAAGGATGAAGGAGAACCCAACAAGTGTTTAAATGCAGTGCTGTGAGTAGTTACCAGGAGACTTTGCAGTAAGAATACTCTTTAAAGTCATGGTGTTGGTTGTTACAGTAGTTGTCCCAGAAAAGAGCCCTTGAAGAACAGGTAAAATCCAAACCAGTGGAAGCATCCTGGAGGATGCAGACACTCTAGATGTGACACCCTGAGAGTCTGCAGATTTCTCCCTTGACTTTCTGGGTGGTGATGATTAGGAGGCAGGGCAGGACCAGTCTGCAGACAGGCTTGGGGAAGGGAGGGCACTCTAGAACTGCCTAGCTCCCCCGAAATTGAAGTTTGCCTGGTCTGTCATGTTTATGCAAAACAGCGGGTTTCTGGGTGGACATGGGCCTCGGAGTAATCAACACAGCAGCGCTTTGCCCGGACCCTGTTGTAGTTGGCAAACGGAAAATGAAATATAAGCAGGGAAGTATTTTAATGGGGACGGAGGGAATTCGCAACTGTTAATTATTTGGTGACCTTGTATTCGATTTGTTTGAGTCCCTTATAAAAACACTAATTCAGACCAGACGGCCAAGTGAGGAAGCTGGGCAGAAGGTTCCAATCTAGGCTTTATTTCCCCGGAAAGAGGGGAAAGCCTTGGAAAGGGCTTGCTAAGTGTGCATTGGTGTGCATGTGAGGGGCACAGGCAGAAAGTGGGAGCTGCTGGTGTTCAGGTTCAGCACCCTCTTTGCTGGGTGAACTGGAAGGTCTTGGGAAAAGACCAGGGTAGGGAGGGAAGTCCTAAACTAGAAAGTCTGTTCTTCTCTTCTTGTTGAAAAGACTCAGACACTTAAAGACCACAAACCAAGCCCCTTGCCCACGGGCTTGTAGTTAAACAGGAGTTATTATTCCATTCTGAAGGGCTGTCTTATGGGGAAACCCAAGAAACTAAAGACAACCAGCATCCTGAGGTGCGCGGGTGCAGGTTGCACAGGGATTCTTGACACTAAAGGCTAATCTGAGGAAGTCTAGCTTTTCTCTCACCGCCTGAGGCTCTGGAGCCTGAGGGAGTTTGTTAGGGTTGTTGATGAGTGAAGGATTAAAGCAGGCTCCAGCATCTCCTTCAGTTCTGTTTCCTTGCAGAGAGAGAGAGAGAGAGAGAGAGAGAGAGAGAGAGAGAGAGAGAGAGAGAGAGAGAGAGAGAGAGAGAGAGAGAGAGAGAGAGAGAGAGAGAGAGAGAGATCCAAGCCCCTAGACCCCGTCAGGTCTTGTGATTCCTACTCCCCAATTGAATCACGACATAGAAGCTGTCACTTCCTTATCCTATGTCCTTATTGCTGGGACCCTCTGGTCTCTACATTAACAGGGGCCTGTTTTTTGCCACCTGAAGTTCTGGGGCAGCGTGTGTGCATGTTGGACTGCTGGGAGATATGCTAGAAATATATTTGCTTCCTGTCAGACTGCTTTGTGCAAATCAGCCATAACTCCTAGGGGCTTTCAGTAAAGTAAAAGGTTCCATAACCCATTGGATATTATCAGCGAAGCTGGGGGAGGGGAGGACAGAATGCAGCCTGGCCCTTGAGGTATGGAAACAGGGAATATGGATGCAACACACCCGTTGTTTGGCGACCCCACCCAAAGCCCTGGTTGTTTATTGTTAAGTTCAATTTCAGCTGAATAGTGCCTCCTGTTTACTGGAAATAAATAGGTCCTGGCTGGCCTAATGGGTTCCAGAGCTGTCTTTCAGGGCAGTCCATGGGCACTACTAAGGGTGGAGGGTTAGATTTACTGGTGAGTGAGGGACTGCAGGAGCTGTGTGGAACTGTAGAGGCAGGACCCAGTTTACTTGCTGGAGAGGAGGAACAGTTGGTGCTCCTTGAAGTTGAGGAGAGAGACAGGTAACAAGAACTGAGGTTTCTCTTCTGCAGGACCTTTGGGAACTGAGGATCCAATATTCTGCATAGGACTATATGCCAGTTTGAGCCCCTGGTTAGGGAGTAGAAATCAGGCACCTTGTCTCTTACTTTTGATTTGAAACCTTCAATCCAAGCGAGCAGCTGGCCTGTGTTCCAGCAGCTAAAGGGCCTGTAAGGATCACTGACTCCCCCTTTCTATAAAGCCCATGATTCCTGTAGGTTGTGTGTTGGATGCAGCTCACCCACTTTGCAGGATGGCTGTCCCCAGCAAATCAGCTTGGTTCCCCGCCTAGCATGTGTGTTCCCCCAAGAGTGTTGTTCCTGCAATGTGGAAAGGAATGGAGGAGGCAGGTTGGTCTGCAAAGTTGGACTTGGTTTTAATCTCCTGGTTCCTTAAATGGAGATTTGGGTTGCTGTGGTCTCTCTGGTCAGGAGCCCAGGCAAGGTAGGACAAGGGTGACAAGACAGGTGCTAAAGGAAGTGTCCCTATTGCTGACTCTTTAGTGTCACCTCTATCTCCACCGACTCCCTCTTTCCCATAAAGCCTATGGCCAAGAGAGTTGTTTTCTCTTCCATCTGTGAAGAGAAAAGGAGGCTTCTGCTGGTGGTACTTAGTACTAGGGAAGGACTAGGGAAGGACTGGCTCTTGGTTTTGGAAGCCACCTTCCCCAGAAACCAACTTCAATGGAGCTGAGGTCATTAGGCAGGGCTGAGACTTGGGTCAGCCTCTCACAGTTTTAGTGGGGTGAGAGCCTGGTTGCCTTTCCTTCTTTCCTCTCAAGCTTAGGTTCCTGTTGCTTCCTGCAGAGCCATGCTTTGTAGTAGGGCATTGAAATTTCTCTTTGGGGTCCAGGCAGAATACCAGAGCCATGAATCTGCAAGGTGCAGGTCCCTGTGAGGAGGATGTAGATCTCCCAGACCAGGGAGAAAGTGGAGAATCTCTGGAGGAATCAATCACTCAGAAGCCTTTGGGGGTTTGGAAGGAGGAAAGAAGCTGAGAAACACAGGGTAACTTTGGTGAAAGGACTTAGGGAAGCCAAGAGACCCTGAGAAAAGCTGGGCTAGTGAATGTGTGAGGACACACACCCTGAAAGAGCTACCAAGGGGAACTTACTAGCTAACAGGTGCAATTGATCCCCAACAGTGCTGCATGCAACCTAAGGGGTCATTTTTGCACTCTACCCCAACATGTGAGTGGCTTTTTGTTAGGTGAAAGTGAGGAACATCTTTTTTCTACCAACCTCTCAGGACAGATGAAAATCACAGAAGTGGCTGGGGAAATAATTCAGTGGGAAAAGTACTTGTTCTGCAAGCAGGAGGACCCAACTGCAACCCCCAGAACCCATGTAAAAGTGGCAAGGGTGTGGTGGCCTGATTATATTCCCAGGAATGGGGAGGCAGGAGACAGGTGGATTCCTACGACTGCTGACTAGCCAGTCTAGCCAAGCTGGTGAACTCCAGACCAATGAGAAACCAATGAGAAACAAAGGTAGTCCTGCGGTATCTGAGGTTGTCTTCTTGTCTCCACAAGCACATTTCTATAGGTACACACTTACCTCCATATACAGAGGCACCTGCACACACATGAGCATGTACACATATGTAAAACACACACACACACACACACACACACACACACACACACACACCGGAGAAGCATGCCAAGGACAAGAGAAAGAAAGTCCCAGGGGCCCCTCATGGCTGCTCCTGTTCAGCCCAGGAGTCTTATAATTTGTGCATAGGCTAGCACTACTTTGCTCCCAGATGGGAACTTACAAGGGCCCAGTCCTTAAGGAAGTTGGAGTGGCGGGCTTTGGTCTTCTAGCTTGGTGGAAGTGATAGCAATGTTTTGAGGCTGCAATCCCATGAGTCTTGACCTTCACTGGACCTCAAAATGGCAGGAACCTGACAAGCCTACTTCTTTCTTCACTTGTGCTGCCCAGTAGTGTCCTTCCTTCACTGGAAGACCTGTGGAAAGCATTGAACCACATCTCTTCCAAGAGGCCAAGAGGAAGATGGGTACATCTTTCCTGACCAGAATGTGGGTAGTCATGGTGGTATCAGCAGCTACATTTATTGGGGTTTCCATGTATCATGCACTGCCCTGGGTGCCTTGATTCTGACCTTTACAATGACTCTGCCAGATGAGGCTTATGAAGCTGGGAGAGATTGTGCAGCCCAGTCTTCGCCAGGCCACCTAGCCGCGAACTCACAGATCAGGATCGAAATTTACCCAGTTTTTCAGATTTTTTTTGTTTAATTTTTTTCCTTTTTTTTTTCAAGGTAGGGTCAAACTCTAACCCAAGCTGACCTGGAAGTTACTCTGTAGTCCCAGGCTGCCCTCAAACACACAGCACTCCTCCTATCTCTGCCTCCTGAGTGCTGGAATTAAAGGTGTGCTACACCATGCCTGTCTCAGATCTAAATGTCAGTGTTTATTCCACATTATTGGTGGTAACTAACATTCCTATGACATCTTCAGAAGTTACCTATACCTCTCTCATTCCCCCTCCTTAGTGGTTCTGTGAGATGACATTATTATCCCCATTGCGTAGATGAGAAACTCAAGATTCTTTGTAAGTTGTCTTAAAAGTTCAATGCAGCTGCTGGCTATAAAATAAAGGGGTGGAGAAAGTTTAGCTGCTAAGACATTTGGAGTCTTCTTTGAAAAGATAGGTAATTATCCTCTTACCCCAGCCCTATCTCTACCTAGGGGGTGGAAAAACCCACTATCTGCCAAGCTTTCTGAACCTGTCAGAGCTACAGGATCTGTGTGCCTAGGGGATGGGAAAGCCCACTATCTGATGAGCTTTCTGAACCCACCATAGCCATGGGGTCTTTGCCCCCCAAGCATATTGGTGGGAGGTGTAGCCAGCCCCCTGAATTGGGTTGCTGGGATCTGTCCAGCAGCCTTCCTGGGTCTCCGAAAATTCAGGGGATGGGAACCCAGAGTCCATGACAAGAAGGCCCTGTTTGTTCTATTGGAGTTTCAGGAGTACCCTTGGAGCTGAAAAGTGACAGAAAAATCCAATCTGGATTTTTCCAGATTCAAGCTGCTTGTGCATTCCAGGGATGTCTTAGGAAAACATCACCCTCATACCAATTTAGGGAAACCCCATGCAGACTGGCCCTGATCAGCTCCCAGGGGCAATGGAGTGAGCAGTCCTGGAGAATGAGTCTTCCAGGTTGTCCCTCTGGGGCTCAGGTTTGCCAATTGTGTCTAGCTTTCTTTAGCTAAACACTGTGAGGATAGACAGGTGCATTTACCTTTCTCAGCCAGTTCCCCCTTTTAAAAGGCAGGCCCAAGTATCGACCTTGTAAATAATCAGCTGCATTTTTCATCCCTTGTTTGCTTCCCCTTTTTAAAAAATGAAAACTGTGTTTTAAAAATTTATGTTCATTTTAATTGAAACATTGTGTCCATCTGCCAACATCTTCTTTCCATTTTATTTTTTAAAATTCCACACCTGATATAATCCTAACATTGTGGAGGAGGGCTTTGACTCAGCCTAAACTATGTGGAAGACTGTCACAAGTGACAGACAGACTAACCACCATGTAGGAGACTGTCTCACAAGTGACAGACAAACTAACCACCACCACAAAATCCTACACCAGCTGTGTAGGTATGAGGTGCGCTTATTACTAATTTATTATATATGAAGACTTTTCTTCAAATAAGCCAGTGATTTCCTCCTCTTTCTCCTTTTGCTTCTTTTTCTCTTTTCTTTCTCCATTTTTTCCTCCTCTAATTTTCTTCCTCCTCCTCCTCTTTTCTTTCTGTTCCTCTTCCTCTCTGCGCATCTTCTGGGAGAAAGAGGAAAAACACAAATTCAGCAGTTATAACTTGAAAACTTGATGAGTCTGATACTAGCAAACATGGACTTGACAGGATGAGAGCTAAGTTGTAACATACTAGTTTGGTACTAATTAAAATGTAAGCAAAAAGGCTCTCATGATGTATTACTGATAATTTTCAATTAAAAGGGCCAAATCATAAAATTTATTTCAAGGATGTAAGAAAGTATCTAGAAATAAAAAAATGTACATTTCTAGGTAAGGAATGGAAGTCAAAGGATGGTGTCACCACAGTTGTATAGGTCTTAGCAGGAGAGGATGCTTGTGCAGAGCAGTATGAAAGGCTAGCTTCCTTCCCACAGGTGGATCATGGCATCTGGGACAGACTTTAAGTTGCCAGGCTAGCAGGTAAAGTGTCTGCAGGGTCTCTATACAGTGTGGACTCTCTATTCCCCAGACCATATCCCTCGTCTTGGCTGTATCTATGCTGCACTGCTCCAGAGCAGTTCAAGCAGGAGGGGAATGTGGTCAGGAGAGACCTGTAAGAGCAAGCACATTATTCCTGTATAGGCCCACTGTTTAGGAATTAGAGATCTTAAGACTTTTTAGAATAATGTGAGGGTGGCAATTGAGGCCAGGAAGGAGCCTGGAGCTATAGTGACACGACTTGATACTACAATCCTAGATAATTATCTTGAATAGGGTGTTTTGGAAGGCCTGTTCTATCCCTTCTCCAAGTGATTCCCCTCCCCACACAGGGGGGAATTCAAAGAGCCCAGCACACATCCCTCCCTATTCTAGTGGTTCTGCAAATGTGAGTCCCTGGACCAGTGGAATCTGCATCACCCAGAAAGAAGCACCTTGAGCCTCTGGGGTCAGAGATATCTTACACTTCAGCCAAGTTTCAAGTGATGCTCCAGCCTCTATCCTAGACTAACCCCCAAGTTCCTGGGCCACAGAATTCTTGCCCCAAGCCTACTTTCATGGCCTGGGCAGCTTCTTTACCAGCTTATCTTCCTAAGACAGGATCACACCACTAATGTGTGTGTGTGCCTGGAGGCCTGGGATGCTGGGATGTGTGGGTGAGGGCAGGTGAGGCCTCTCCAAGCAGGAGATGGACCGGTATGGGACCAGAAAGGAGTAGACATGGTTGCTGAAGGCCTCATTTACATTCTTTCTTGAGGCCCGAAATAGGTAAATGCAGGTTGATCATGTTCGAAAGGTTATCAGACAAGCAAGGTTGCAGCATCGAAAGGAACATTTCTCTATGCTTCCCTCAGTTCTACTCAGCTGTGAAGACTAACCATTGATTAGCCTAATCCTAAAAAGAGAATGAAAACAAAAGCAGGCTGATCGCTCATGTTCTAGGAAAGAGAAATCAATCAACCTCTTTACTCCTGCTCTCTCCCTCCTTAGCTAGTGACAGGTTACATCACAGGATGTGAGCAAAGATGGAACTTATTCCCAGCAAGCTCTGAAAATTCAGTTTCCACTGTCTTCCCTTCCCTTAACCCTCCAGCCACTCTTGGTTGTTTCTTGAATCACAAACCTGAACCACAGTGTGGAGTCAATGCGGCTTGTCATTAAAGGCTCCAGCTTTGGAATTAAATAGATTTAAGTGTGGATCTCAGTCTCACCAAGCCTTGGTTTTTCCACCTGCACATATCGGGGCCAGTATCTACCTACTTTGCAAACCTGTGCGTGTGGATAAAGATCAGAACTTAACCCTCAACCTTAGTGGGTGCAGCAAGTGGCTAGCAGTCACACCTCCAGTTGGGGATCAGGCAGGAAAGTGAAGTCAAAGGTGATAGGCCAGAGATCCCAGCAGCCATCTTCAGATGTAGCTTTTTTTTTTCTTTTTTCCCACTTTTTTAGAAGGAGAAGAAAGTGCATCAAATTCCCTCTGATTTTATTGTGACCCTGGTTGGTTTGAAGGTCTCGGCTTCCATAAATCAACTGCCTGCAGCAGTTTTTCCCTTTTCACCTCTCTAACCCTTCCCACAGCTCCATCTCAGGCTGGGACATGTGTATCAGAGAGGTAGCCCCACAGAGTGCCCACTGGGTGTGGCTGAGGCTCCAGATCCAGTGCCCTGGGGCTACATCTGGACAGGCAGTTGAGAGTCCCGATCAGGGACCCAGTGACACTTTTACTATTGAAATCAACCCAAACTTTACTAGCTTCTGGGGAAAGCTGGGGGCTTTGGGGATTTTTGTATTTGCTGGGCTGTAAACATTTTATGGGAAAGCAGTCCAAGAAAATCTGGTTAGCTTTCCGCCTTGCACATTGGAGTGGGGTTGGCTTCATGCACAAACGTGTCAAAAGAAAAAAAAAAGAGTGAGTTTTGCCTTGATTTTAAAGAATTTGCCTTGGAATTTTAAAGCCTGTCACTCTGCATGTGGTGCCCCAAATCTTTTTTCCTCCTCATTTGTAATCAAGAAATGAATCTTCAGGATTAATGGAAAAACAGAATTGTAAATTGTGTGGTGGGGGGAAGGCATGGGCCATGCCACTGTGTGCCTCAGTATCTCTGTCTGAAACATTCTGGTGGGACCTTTTCTTAATGGGTAGATAGATGTCTGGTGTTCATGGATGGCTGCTTTCCCTGTCCCCACGTCTCAAAGTATTACTGCTCTTTTATTTATTGTAAAGGTAGGAAGGAAACACAAAAAAGGAAAGGAAGAAAGAAGTGATAGCAGTTTTGAAATCTGGTTTTGTCTTGCCATGCTTAAATGTCACATCAAAACTGCCAGGTGGGCAGCAATGCAAGTTTCCACAAAAGGATTACACCTTTAAATCAGTTTGGAGTTTTTATTTTTATTTTTACTTTTATTTTTATTTTTGAGGACCAACTTGACCTGGGACTTAATCTGAAGCCCAGGCTGGCCTCAAACTCAAGGTGATCCTCCTACCTCAGCCACCATGCTGGGATTACACATTTCAGCCACCTTGCCTGCTCTAGTTTGGAATTTAAAGGAAAAATGTTCCTAACAATTATGCGAAGCCCCATGCCCAGGCCCTGTCCTTAGGCACTAATTCAATCAGCTGCATCAAGCCTTGGCAGTAAGAGTTTTTAACACTTAGACTGAGATCCGCACCTACTGACCAGTGTGCACTCTAGGCGGGCTGGTGGAGGGGTGGTGGGTTGTTGGGAAAGATAGAGCTCCAAGGAGACCAAGGCAAATGGGGTAATTGTAGATAATCCAATATGCCAGCAAGATAACAAGCTAGGGACCTGTGATCTTGGTCCAGGGAGGCTACATTAGATCAGGGTGGTCTGGGGTGGCCTCTTGGAGGAGGAGGAAGAGGAGGAGGAGGAGGTGACATTTGAGAAGTTAATGGCTAGACTGAGCCTGCGGACAGTCTTTGGGGAGCCCGGCCAAGACTTGTGACCACGAAGGCACGTTAGTGGTTACACAGCCTGGGTGGGTGGGGTGAACCCCTCGAGGTCTCTAGCCTGACTTCCTTCCTGGGAGCCTAGAGCTGAGCCAGAGGAGGGAACCTGCCCTGGTGTGTCCCCTCCACACTCACACTCAGAGCAGTGTAAGGGTCTAACCAGGAGCCTGGGGTGGTGAGGGCCCCAGGGTTGGTCGAGCTGGACCCCGCCAGTCCCCTCCCACCCGCTGCTTCCTCCCCCAGCAACGGGCTGATGTCCCCTTAAGTGAAACTGACTGTAATTATTTTTTATCTCGCAGACGATCTCGCGCACACTCCTCTCCGGAGACAGAAGTATTTGTTTGATGTGTCCACGCTCTCAGACAAAGAAGAGCTGGTGGGCGCGGAGCTGCGGCTCTATCGCCAGGCGCCCGCTGCGCCCTGGGGGCCAGCAGCCGGGCCTCTCCGCGTGCAGCTCCACCCTTGCCTGTCCCCCTTGCTGCTGGACGCCAGGACCCTGAGCCCGCAGGGGGCGACCCCGGCCGGCTGGGAGGTGTTCGACGTGTGGCGGGGCCTGCGCCAGCAGCCCTGGAAGCAGCTGTGCTTGGAGCTGCGGGCGGCCGCGTGGGGCGAGCAGGACGCGGCCGGGGACGCGGAGGCGCGCGCGGGGGGACCCGAGCAGCCGCCGCCCGCCCCGGACCTGCGGAGTCTGGGCTTCGGCCGGAGGCTGCGGCCGCCCCAGGAGCGCGCCCTGCTCGTGGTGTTCACCCGATCGCAGCGCAAGAACCTGTTCGCGGAGATGCGCGAGCAGCTGGGCTCGGCCGAAGCCGCGGGCCCGGGCGCCTCGGAGGGGTCGTGGCCGTCGCCGTCGGGCGCCCCGGACACCGCGCCTTGGCTGCCCTCGCCCGGCCGCCGGAGGCGACGCACGGCCTTCGCCAGTCGCCACGGCAAGCGGCACGGCAAGAAGGCCAGGCTGCGCTGCAGCAAGAAACCCCTGCACGTGAACTTCAAGGAGCTGGGCTGGGACGACTGGATCATCGCGCCCCTGGAGTACGAAGCCTATCACTGCGAGGGCGTGTGCGACTTCCCGCTGCGCTCGCACCTCGAGCCCACCAACCACGCCATCATCCAGACGCTCATGAACTCCATGGACCCGGGCTCCACTCCGCCCAGCTGCTGCGTGCCCACCAAATTGACTCCCATCAGCATCTTGTACATCGACGCGGGTAATAACGTGGTCTACAAGCAGTACGAGGACATGGTGGTGGAGTCCTGTGGCTGCAGGTAGCGGTGCCTTTCCTGCACCTGGCCGAGACCACGACCGACCACGGGGCGGGGGAGATCTGCCTGTGGGATGGATGACTGCCTGGATGTAGGCAGTGCGGTGGGAAAACCCAGCCCTCCCAGAACCTTCCACCTGCCAGAGGGAGCTATGGATCTTCACACCTTGCCTGGCCGCCCTGAAAAAAAAACAAGCCAAGGAGGATTGTCTTTCTTTCTTTTTCTTTTCTTTGTTACTGTGGCTTTGGATTTCCTTGTGTGTTTTACTGGTTTTGACAGAAAGTGGAGGGGGAGGGGTACCTATCTGTTTCTCAACTGTCCCATGGATTGGAAAAAAAAAAAACAAACCATTAGTTTAGAAAGGGAGAATCAATCTCCTTTTCCTACATCTTGGATTGGTTGTTTCTACTTGTATAAAAATGGTTCAGTCTTCCCAGCTATACCACAGCTCCTGCCTTTGACCTCCCAACTCAAGCAGGAAGTGTTAGCAGAATTGGCAAAAGGAATCAGAAAGTCAGGAAGGTCCTGCCCTTAGAGCAGCCTTGAGAGAGGTGGGCCAGGCTACCTCCTTCACGTGTGTATTCCCATGAGTTTACCAGCTCTCACCTGGTTTTGCCTACTGCAGGGAACTGGAAACCGAGCTATCCTACTGTTGTGGGCTCAGGTCTCTGGATGCCTTTACAGTTTCTGGTGGGGGGAAAGAAGTTGGTATGGATGGAATGACAAGAATTAGTCCATATGGAACCCCCTGAAGGATAATGAGAAACCACAAGGCCTGCCTTTGACCTGGTGACACAGAGGTGCTTTAGCCCAGTCTGGAGGTGGCCCACCCAACAGCTTCTGGTGATGTCTGTTTCTAATTGATTTCTTTAAACAGAATTTGCCAAAAATTCAAATATCTAAAGTAAAGATGATCTCCTAATTAAAAAAAAAAGTGGCTAAGGGTGGGGAACTACTTCAGGTTAGAAGGACAAATGAGGGGAGCAGAACCCCAAAAGAAGAGCTACAGCAGAGGGGAGGTGCTGGGCCCCACAAGGGGATGGAGATAAAGCTTCAGGCCCCAAGCAGGGAAAGGAAGGATGAAAGAGGGCAGGAGCCTTGGCCTCTGAAGTTTAATATCTATGTCCCCTCCCCTCCCCTCTCTTTGACATTCCTGAAAGATTACCAGCCAGCAATAGCCCAGGGCTCCCCCAAAAGAATTGTTTTAGATTGTAATTACCAGCTAAGTGGTGTTTTAAAAACTTAGTAATGAGAAACTGCAAAAAGAGCCAAGTGTTACATTGAGCTTGGGTGGAGATTGGAGAACAGGCTGGTCAAGAAAGAGGGAGGTTGTTGGCGGTGGAATTCATCTTCCAGAAGAAAGCAGGAGAGCTTACATAGGGAATACCTGTTCCTGGATGTCAAAACCATGAGCCTTCCTCCCCCTCCCCCACCTGCACCAGTATTGTTTCCCAAGATCGCTTCAGAGAAGGTCCTTTGCAAAGCAAACTTCCTGCTCATCTTTGACCATAAAATGGCTTAAACAGAGGGATTTGTCATAATGGTTACAGAAAGTTTTGGGTTGTTCCAGTTGGTTTGCTCTCTCTCCTCATCTAAATCTGTTGCTTGTCCAGTTCACAGAACTACAAACAGTCAAAGAAAGGGTGGGGATGATCATAAATGGTAATATAAAATAATAATGATCAAGAAAAGAAAGGACTTGGCCAGGAGAAATAATTTAAATGCACATTTGCTTTGGATGCACTGTTGTTCTTTGTGGCTGTATATATTTGTTTATTTAAGATGACTGAAGGTGCAAAGAGGAAATGGACAGCATGCGATTCATCTTAATGTACAAAACATTATATGCACTCAAATGTTATAATTTCTAATATTTTTAAAGTTTATATTCGAGTTGTACAAAGTTAAGCATTAATCAGATATTTCATTCTTTCATAATGTTATCATTTTCTTAAATATTATTACAAAATTTTAAGTCTGTCTAATGGAGAGTTTTTTTTAAACTGTCTACCTCACTATGATACAGATATTTACAACAGTAAATTTCCCAGAGGTCAATTAATATTCAAAACATTTTTATAGTCCACCTTTCCTGGACGATATGCACCCTGGTTAATACTGTCTTATTAAACTAATTTTCCCCTTAATAACTTGGCCTGGTTTATATGGATCAATATAGAGAGATCATTTTCTGAAGTAACTGTTGTCCACTCTATGTTGTTGGGGTACAAGACTTATTCTTTGAAAAGAGACTGATTGTTCTAAAAATCTCATCATTATAACTCTGCAATAACTCATTTTGAATGAAACTTTCATTCATCAAGTTAAAGCCAAATCCTGGTAAGCTGTTAGAACACTGTACATAAGCCTATGCCTCTTCACACTCAAGAATCCAAGTAGGAGTGGGAATTGTTCTCATTTCATTGAGAACCCAGGACCTCCAGCATGTTAAGCCTATCTATGGTTTGATACTAGTTATCCCCAATTCTCTTAGTTCCTTTCATTAGTAGTAAGTGCTTACATTTGTAATGTATTACAAGCAGAACATATAGTGTATCTCCTAGGTTGAATTTGCTGACAATTGGGGAACTTTTCTGTAAGTTTAAGTTTTAGAACTCACCATCTTTCAGGCACTGTGTTATTATACCCATGTTATCTCATTTCCATGGCCCAGAAATTCCACGACATAGGTATAATAATAAACCTCATTTTACAGACAAGGAAACTGTAGCACTGAGAACTTAAATATTCATTCAGCCAGGTAGTAGCAGCTTAGTTCTTCCAGGAATTAGCCTGTACATAGTCTTGCCTCCTGGTCATCTACTCACCTATTGGGCTCCAAATGCCTGCCACCACAGGGAAAGTGCAGGGAGCCACACTGTTGGGGGTGACTGGCTCTGTTGGGAGGATCTTCATCTGGCAGGAGGGCCAGCCTAGGTGCTTTCCATCTTAGTCTAGGAATGTGCGCACCGTGACTATGAGTCTTCACAGGTCGCATAACTTGAGTTGCTACTTTGGGGCTTGCCTGGGAAGCTGATAGTTTAAGTCATTACTGGGATGTTCTCTCCACTTTACAGGGACTGCCTTGGGTGTGATTTTTATGTGAGTTCTGGTTATCAAAATAGTGATCAATATACAAATAAGATGTGGTTCAAAAGTTAGTTGCAAATAGGCTTTTTTCAATGGAGATATATTTTCCCATGAAAACAACATTGTTTTGAGTTTTCAGGTCATTTTGCAAAAGGTTTTTTTTGCCCCATGGGACTTTTTAAAGTAGTTCTGACTTCCATGTTTTAGGATCAATCACTTGGGAAAGCAAAAAATGAAGCTCATTTTCTGTCCTTTGAGGAGAATTCTTTGCATTTTTCTCCAGGCTTTCTATTCAAGGCACTAACTTCCCAGCTTCCAGCCTTGAGGCTTCATGTACATGTGTTCCCAAGCCACAGATTGTCCCTTTCTGTACACTTATTTCTATCTCCAAAGTTATTTTCCTTCCTCCTTTTCACCAGGAAAGTTGATCCTTAACTCAGGTGTTAGGAGAAACACAATACCATTGAATTAGTAACAGATAAAAATATTTCCTAGCCCTTAACATTAGAAACATTTGCATTTTAAGAACATCTTGGTTCATTTTATTTCTTTTAAGTGATGTTAAAAAATACAGTACAAAGCCGGGTTTGGGAGCACACACCTTTAATCCCAGCACTCAGGATGAAGAGGTAGGAGGATTGCAGTGAGTTTGGGTACACCCTGAGACTACATAGTGAATTCCACATCATTCTGGGCTAGAGGGAGATCCTACCTGGAAAACAAAACAAAACAAAATACAGTACAGAGGCACACACATCTTGAATCCCAGCATTTAAGAGAGGCTGAGGTAGGATGATCACAGTGAGTCCCAGGTCTTCTCCTCCTGGGCTTCAGCAAGACCTACCTAGAACATAGAGAAGCAAACAGACAATACAGGCAGTGCAGGAGAAGAGTCAAAACCATTTTTAGTTTGTACATGGTCATATGGGGGTGAATGTAGACATTAGTCATGGGGGAATCCTGTGCAATACAGATGCTAATGGTTACCTTTTTTTGTGTGGTTGTTATTGAGACAAGATCTCACTAAGTAGCCCAGACTGATCTTCCTTAGCCTCCCAAGGTATGTGCTACCTGGTCAGTACCATAGCTACACGACCAATTTATCATCAATATCCAATGTATGACAGCAAAATATTTAATAATTTAGCTTTTTCTAACTTAATTTTTTTATGAATGTAGGCCCCATTGAGTTCAGTTTTTGTTCAGTGCTATATTCCAAGAACTGAGAATTCTGTCTTGACATATAGCAGATACTCAATAAATACATTGAATGAATAAGTTCACAGATTCCATCCTACTTATAAATCTAATTGTAACAGTCACTTTCAAGGGAGCATTTGATTGATATCTCTCCAGCTCAAGTTGAATGGGTCAACCTCCCTTAATAAGTAATTCCAGAAACATACTTAGTTAATAAATTTTCTTTGAATCTTGCACATTGCTTTTTATCAATTTCATATAACCAATTTTATTTTAAAACCTTTCAACTTTCTTTAACAGGAAAACCCTCCTCATATGCTTAAATGAGTCCATATCTAGCTAAGAAAGTAAATATATCAAGAAGGTGATTTGTAAGTTCTATGAAGCTTTCAATACTGTCTGTACCTTTTCACTGGACATAAGATACCTTAAGTTAACTAGTCAGTTACTCATAAATCTACGTTAGATACTTTGAGAACTACATTTCTTATAGCTTATAAATTTTTTAAATATCAAATATGCACAGATTTTCCCATTAATTAAAATATTTTTAAATATTACTATGGAAAGTTATATTTTTAGGTTTGTCTTATTTAGTGTTTTTACTTAAGAGTAAAATTTCTTTGAAATTAAAAACATTAATGAAGGGCTGGAAAGATGGCTCAGTGGATAAAGTGCTTGCTGAGGGATTCTTAGTACTGAGTTCTCAGGATCACAGGACTATGTGCAAGCCAGAAGCTGTGCTGGCTTCTGTAATTCCAGTGTGTCTACTGAGAGAAGTCAGGCAGAGACTAAAGAGTTTTCCAGAATTTCCAGAATGGAGCAGGAGCAGTGAATACAAGTGCAGATGAGAGACCCTTTCTCCAAATGAAGAAGAAGGCAAGAACCCACCCAAAAGTTGTTCTGTGACCATGTGCCATGGTGTAAGCATGCCTGTGCATGTATGCACACACACACACACACACACACACACACACACACACACACGATAAATTAATAATTAAAAGAAAACTAATGAGCCAAGCATGGTGGTGCAGGTCTATAATCCTATTCATTAATTCAGAAATTGAGGAAGGAAGATCAAGAGTTCAAGGCCAGCCTGGGCTACCCAGGGAACGTCTATAGACAAACACACAAACAAACCTTCCTCTCAACTTATCCATTACTGAAAAATTGCAATGTCACTGACAAGATGGGGTGACCATATCAGTAGGCTGGTGGCAAATCTTATCTGAAGATGTAGCCAGAAAGGAGAAGGATTTTACCTAGGACTCTGCCCATGTATTGTGTCCCCTTTAAGAGTCATTGTAATGAGGATCTGGGGCTGGGGCTCAATTGGCAACTTAACTGCCTACAATGCACAAAATCCTGGGTTTGATTCCTAACACCACATAAAACTGAGCATGGCATCCCATATCTATTATCTTGGGAGGTGAAGACAAGAGGATCACACATTTAAAGTCATCATTTTCGGCTACATAGACAGCTTAAGGCTAGCCTGGGCTAAATTAGATCCTGTCTTTTTTTTTTTTTAAAGTTGGGGGTGATTCCAATAAAAGGACTCCAAGCCCACATCTTTTATGGGCTGGATTCTAGATAAGCCATTTGACTAACTTTTTCTCTTGATTTGAATAAATTGAACTCCACACTTCCCATTAAGAGGATATCAAATTATCCTCACTTATTAACTGACTTTTACATTTCTCTAACTCTTGTGGGTCATTCTTTATTTTTTAAGTGTGTGTGTGTGTGTGTGTGTGTGTGTTTATCCTTCCTGCCTAGAAGAACTACTTCGCTCACAGATATTCAAATGGCATGGAATGGGAGCTTCATATCACTCACTTCCTGTTCAGTTCTATGGGCACAATACTAAAGTCTTGTCAATAACAACATGGTCTTGTACTTCAGGAGTTCACAGGAACATCACCATGTCTTTTATTAAGCTCCTTATAACAGCTCCAGCTGTTGCTTCCCTGCTTTGCAGACAAGGACATCAAGGTTTAGAGAGGGCCACTAACTTGCTTAGAAGGAGCTGTGATTTAATCTGGTAGAAACCAGGCGTGTTTTCATGTGCTCCATCATTCAGCAGCTATTTAGCGAGTTACCACTGTGTGGCAGGTACTGCT
>PVHP010033805.1:0-19402 GCA_004024765.1 Zapus hudsonius
CACGAGAGGAGGGCCAGGCACAAATGAGCAGCAGGCTGGAGGCTGGAGAATTCCAGAGTCAGGGATCACAGGTTGCTAGCAAAGTCGGGGCCCTGGTAGGCAAAGCAGAAATCCAGACAGGGGAATGTGGATGGCTTTTGATGGCATTGGCTCTGTATGTCCCCATGGCTCTCCTGGGCATGTAGGGACAGTTCATATGACCCTTCAAAAGAGCTATCCTGACCCCACCACCACCACACTGCCATGCTGAGGGAGGTTGAATAAGCTCACTGGAGGCAAAGGAAATGCACTTAGTGGGGGAGACACAATGTAAACACAGGAAACTTGAAGTTCAATTTCAGCTCTGGGAGATGGGCTCAATGCAGAGCCCTGTGGTGCCAGGTGAAGCCTATAGTTCACTATACCTACTGTGCACGTCAGATTGTGTTCAGAGGGTGGGCTTCTAAACACACACTCACACACAAATAACTAAACAAGCTCACAAAGGAATACAGGACAACCCTGGGAGGTGTTGAGTTTGTCTACTGCTTGTCTGTGATAAACAAATCACAGTTTTTCCCACATCCAAATTTGTCAAACTACACCTATTAATTATCCACAGCTCTTTATGAGAACATAAAAAATACTTCTTAAAAAAAGAAAGCTTAATTAATCCATGCCACAGAAGACAGTATAGTTCTATAGCGAGCAGGTGCCCATCCCAGGAGCCCAGACTTCCCTTATTAGTTGGGCAATTCCAAGGTAATTATTTTTAGATCATGGTGGGGGTGTAAATTTTTATGTCACGGATTTTGAGGCTCCAGTATTGTAAGTGTAAAGAGTTAGGTTGTTGGGTCCTCTCATTGATTTTCACCTTGTAGTTAGGAGTTGTCTTTGGGTAGGGGACAGGAAGAAGCCCACACAGGCTCATTGCTTAACCTTAGACATGACTTTCCTCAGGTGTGAACAGGGCTCTAGAAGACGTCAGCAGAGACCTCCAGGTAACTCGGCTTTTCGACCCAGCCCTACTTTCTCTTCCCTCCTGCTCTGTCTTCTCTCTTAGAGACACAGGAAGCTTGTGGAGACCAATGCACACTTGCCCCTCTTGGGCAGGATTCGGCTTATACACACCTCTCGTCTCACACACATTACCTTTCTGAGAAGCTCCCATGTATCTGCCACCGATTAGACACCCAAACAAGGGAAGCTTCAGTAGCCAAATGAATCTGTACAGTCTTCAGTCACTAAAATCCAGAGAAGCAGCAAGAACTCTGTGGGCATATTATGGAGAATTTGGGCTGTGCTGGCATTGCGTAGCCGCTGCCCGGCCTGCTTCTGCCCACCAGAGGCCTGGCTGGGGAAGGTGCCATCAGATTTGTTTCACAGACAAAGAAGGTTGGATCCTACTTAATATAAAGTGAATATCTAGTCTCAATCATATTCCTTAGTCACATCTCCCAGGAGATGGCTTCTCGCTGCAGGCCTGGAATCAAGAGAGACACGGGCTGGGAAGAGGGCTCAGTGGGGAGGAGGAGCGCTTACCACACATGCTGGGGGGCACGAGAGGCCTGGGTTTGATCCCCAGCATTCAGCTAACATGGCCATGCATACCTGCGAGGGAGAAGACAGGAGTCTCTCTGGGGCTCACTGGTCAAAACAGCAAGAGACTGCGTCTCAAGAAAGCAAGATGGGAGAGTGATGGAGACCACCTTATCATCTGGGCACACACAGAAGACCACACACATTACACACCTGACATTCTCATCTGGCCCCTGCCTGCATGTGCTTGAGCAACACACACCATAACACACACATTACACAGCAGTTATTGTAACAATTCCCATGTGCCTTGCAGGGGACAGTGTGAAATTCATGAGCAACCTTCTCACAGAGGCCACAGCTGACGGGTTCAAGGTTCAGCTGCTGGTATGCACGGAGGCCTTGGTCTGAGCTTCCTTTTAACCTCTCTTTTGTACCTTCAGAAGACTCTTGCTCACACAGCGATGTCATTGAAAATGAGGGCTTGTGATGCCTGAGCACCTGGGAGGACGTCAAGGCACAGTGGGGACCTCTGTCAGAGCCTGACATGGGACCATTCCCTCCCCCACCAACCCACCGAAGCTGAAGGCGGCTCTCAGAGGAGAGTGGATTCTTTCTCCCTTGCATCAGGAAGGAGACTCTGAAAGCCCATTGCACATGGATGCAACCTTGTCCAAGGCCAGCAGAATTAAGGCTTCAATGTTGGCTGTGGGGACATGTGATCTGAGCAGCAATGAGCTCTGACTCTTATGTGTAATTTGCCTAGCTGAAGACTGATGGAATTAAATGACAAGAAATTAACAAATGCCAGTTGGTTCTGCAAGTGCCAGCAGATTTCCACACATCCCCAGGGACTTCATAGCCATCTGCATGGCGGTGGCATGTTCAGAGAGAGCCATTGTTTCTCTCTAGAGCAAAGGGCTACACGAGTCATTTAGCGGTTCACTCCCATGGCAGAAAGCACTTGTGCCCGTGACTATTCATGTTTGTGTTTTTGCTGGAAAAAAGAATATGTTTCCTAAAGAGAAAGAATTTATATTAAGAGCCAGACCCTCGGGGTTTGGACCTCAGATCGTTACATGCTGTAGACCTCAGCTATTCACTTAGCTCAGTGCCTCAGTTTCCTCATCCGTGATGACACCCAGACTTGTTTTGAGCATTAGAAAATTGCTGCATATGAGTCATCTCAAAGTGTCTGGCTTATAATAAGTGCCATAGAATTTTAGCAATTTTTATAACTATTTATATGTAGCATTAATGAATACATTACAATGAACTTTATATATAATTAGGTAGTATATCATAATTAGTAAGGATAACATATTGTAATTAGTCATAATATATTCTATTCAATTATAACCAATGTATGTGTTCTATAGTAACATAATTACAGCAGTTACTGAAATTCTATAGTACTAATTAGATACTGTGAAGTTCTCTATGAAATGGAATGTGTCCACGGTAGCAGTAGTCAGGAGACCTTTACTTTCTGGCAGGGAGGAGAAATCTTCATAAATTGTTTAACGGTAAATATTTGAGGCTTTTCAGGTCATAAAAGTCTGTCTAACAAATACTCAACACAAAAGCAGAAGCAGATAAGTATAGAATGTGTGTGTATGTGTGTGTGTACCACTAATACTTTATTTACAAAACCACAAATGGCAGGCTTAGATTTTGCTCACCCCTTCTCTAGAGGACCAGGAGAAGCAGATGGAACAGCCATCAGAGAGGGGGAGAGAGGATCTCCTGATCCCAAGTGGAATGCTGCCGGGCCTGGTGGCCTTGCCCGTGAACTCCAGGCCTGGGGAAGTTTTGTCGGAGTTCTGACTCTCATGGGTGAAGCCAGAGAGACTTTCACAGACCTTTCTGAAGCTAAGATTTAATTATTTTTATTCTAAATATCAGTGAATGTTGGCCATAGTATTTTTTTTCAGGGAGGTCTAGACACGAACCTGGAAATCCCTGTGATGTCTGGGCAATTGCAGAGGGACACAGAGGATGGCATAAAGTCAGGAAGCTCCATCAACAAGCCCGTTTTCTACCAAAAAAAGTCAGAGCTCCCATGAGGGAATGAACACATGTAGGTCAAATGAAGCAGAAGGTAGTCAACAGCAAAGTTCTAACTTGTCAGATGGTGATGTTGCAGTTCTGAAATCCATATTGGGTCAGACATAAACACATTACACACATATCATTTATCTATACAGCTTGAGCTCAGAACACCCCAGAACACCAAAAAATCAGTGTCTCCTTGGCTAGCATACATGAGGGACATACTCACATCCATGCCTTGATTCCCATGTTCATGTCACTGGGCTGCTGGAGGGAGAAACATACAGTTGTATTTTAAAAATATCTTTATTATTCATAATTAGATGCATTGTATGAGCAAATCTTATGATGGTACCCCCATTTCCCTCCTCCCTCACCCCAATCTGCTGGGGATCCTCCTGGGTGGTCATACTGGATCAGTCCATGGAGTAGGGGGTTATGAATTGCTCTAGAGGAAGCCAGTTCCCCTCTCCCACCTTTGTATGTTGTTACTGAAGGGGGCGATGTCCCTGGATATTCTCCCCCACCATGGCTTTTACATTCTTTCCACCTCCTCTTCTGCTCAGTTCTGTGATTCATGGTGGGTGAGTTTTAATTCTGCTCTATTGTTGAGATCTTAAGTGTCTCTGGACTTCTGCTTTGGTTTGTGTTGGGTAGTGTTGGTGTCTGTCTCCATTGACCTTTCCTAGGTTATCTGATTTGCTGTGGTGATAGGTCCCTTGTTTATCTCACCACTTTCTCATAGGTTTCATTTGGGGTCTAGATGATAGGCCAGGGGTGGTTCATCTCCTGACAGGATGTCAGCCATCATCTCATGGCTTGTTGGTGGAATTGGGTTGTCCATGGCTCTCTCACTGCCTTCTGAAAAATACAAACAGAATCTCCATCAGACAGTAAGATCAGTATAGGTTAAATGAGACATTGCTAATTGGGCAAGATTCTAATTGTCTTTGATTCAAAAGACACACTGAACCCCGTAGACAGAGCCCCATCCATCTCTTCAGGCTGATGTCCTCCAAGGAACCATAAGCTGAGTCTTCAGCAAACCTAAGCAGGCCACCTTTCACTTAGGCTGCCTCTCTGCTCTGGGGACCCCAGGTAATGGCTGAGTCCATTGTGCCAGGGCTGCTGTGGAAGGTGTGTTCAGAGCAGGAGCAGTGCTGTGCAGAATACAGTAACCATGGGGTTCACAGAGATGAGACAAGACCAATGGTGATGGTGCCAGAAGAAGCCTTATCAGCAGAGAGGCAAGGCTGTGTCTGAACACATGTCCAATACAATGACTGCGAGCCTCTGTCTTCCCCAAGAAGAAGCAGCTCCAAGCAGTTACCTGCTGCCCTGAGGCTGGATAGAGGCTCAGTGCTGCTTCTGATGGTTGGGGTGGAAGCCAGGCCATCTTTCATAAATGGAAGCCCCTGTCATGAAGCTACAACTGTCCTTGCTGCTGGGATGTATTAGCTATCCTCGTTTCTGAAGCAAAATATTTACCAAGGAAACTTACAGGAAAAAAGAGTTCATTTTGGCTCATGGTTCCAGGGATACAGTCTGTCACGGCAGGGAAAGCATAAGGCAGCCCATTCTCTTGCATCCACAGTGAGGAAGCAGACAGAATAATTTTGTTCTCACATTGTTTCCTCATATCTCTTTTTTATTCAGTCCTGGATGTCAGCCCATGGGCTAATGCTACCCACATTCAAGGTCTTCCTCCTCAGTTAAACCTCTCTGGAAGAGAGCTAGCTGATTCTGAATCCTGTCCAGTTGTCAATCAAGATCAGCGATCTTGCCGAGGGACACATTGAGCAATCCTGGGAATTTCCAAAGAAGACTCTCAGTGGCGTTGACAGAGAGCTCCTCTGTCACCTGAGTGCCAAGAACCATGTCCTCTGTTGTTACCTGTGCACTAAAGCTGGATCCTGTGTCACCTGATTGCCAAGAACCATGTCATCTGTTTTCACTGTGCACTAAAACTGGGTCTTCTGTCACCTGAGTGCTAAGAGCCATGGGCTCGCTCTGCATTGGGTGTCTCCCAGTGAACCTTCACACACATCCTCGTATCTTCACCCTCTGGGCCCAGATTTTCATCCACCTGTCCACCATTCTCCAGTTTTCTAAATATCTGGCCACACTCTCATGGCCCATGATTCAGTGAAGAATCTGTTTTAGGTCATCTATCACTCACATGCTCTCTCCTCTCCCACGGTGTTCCTTCAGTCTTGGGGGGATGATACAGGGTGGGGAAGGGGGCTGTGGAATGCCATCATACTCATGACGTGACTGGTGCCCTCATGAACTCAAAGCAACTGTGGTTACCTGCACACTGCTGAGCCTGTCGGCATTCAAGAGACCCCACCCTTCCCTGAGCAGCTGTTTATATAAGTTAATGGTTGGTGGGGGAGGGGGAACATTTTCTTCAGTAGTTTAACCACTGGTCATGTAAACAACCCTAATTAAACTCAGTGGTCCCAAGAACAGAACAAAAGTCACCAAAAGAGCAGTCGGACTAGGTGGGAAGAAGAGGTTCTGTGGGAGGGAAAGGGGACACGAGATGGTCATGGGAATGGATACGATCAGAACCATTTTATGCATGTGTAAAAACCATCAAAGGGGCTGGAGAGATGGCTCAGCAGTTAAGGCACTTGCCTCCAGTGCCTAAGGCCCCTGGTTCAATTCCCCAGTACCCACTAAGCCAGACCCACAAGGTGGTGGCCCTGGTGCGCTCTCTCTCTCTCTCTCTCTCTCTCTCTCTCTCTCTATCTCTATCTCTCTGCTTGAAAAATGAATAAAGTATTAAAAAAGCATCAAAATTAAACATATAAAAGATAGTTGTAGACTTATAGAAAGATCCCCTCTATGTGTAGCTCAATTTCCCATATTTATATTGTGCAAAATTATAGCATCATATCACAACCAGAATATTAATAATCCCATAATTTATAAAAGATGAATAGCTGAACATATCACTTGAGCTTTTGCCTTGAGAAGATCTTCTCCTTGACCTTCAGGTTGACCTTGGAAGGTCTGCAGTGCTCAGCTAGCCACTGTCGGGTGATGTCAGCACACACTGCAAGCCTCTCCATGAACTGGGCTTGCGCTCTTACATCCTGGACCCACAGGAAGCACAATAATGCGAGAGAAGGGTATGCATGGACTGAGGAGAGACAGAGTGATGACAGGGTTAAAGTGAAAGGAGCTAAAATGATTGTGTAACTTAATTGTGAATTAAAGCCTGCCCAAGTCATGTCTTAGACGTCATCCATTTGAGAGGAGCCTAAGGCTACAACATACACAACCTGTGGTCACGTCCCACATAGTTGGTGATGGAACACACACCTTCTGACCCTAGTTAGGAACTCAGTCTATACTGGAACACGTTTTCAGAAGGAGGATGGATACTTTCAGAAGAGGGCATGGCGTTGGCTAGTAACTCCACCCAGATTCTATTTTCTGCAGACACCACATTGGGAGATGAAGTTTTTCCTGCATCTTAGAGATTTATTACGGGACAATCCTCTCCCTCCCCATGAGTCAGAACTGGCATCACCATGGTGTAGTTAAACCTAAGTACCACACACGCTGATAAATTCTGTCTTGCAAGTTTTGAAATGTCTCCTTCATTGTTGCTGCGGGTGATGGATTTGGTAGTAGATACAATGGACAGCAACTTAGCTTTCAGCTTGGAGGTCATCAAGGCAGTCAGACACACTCACAGGATGGTGGGTCCTGGTTTTATACAAGACTCCTCTCACATTCTCCAGACCACATGAGTCATATGAAATCACATGCCACTTATGAGGGCCAAGCACTCAGTGCGTGGATCAGTATGATGTTCTGTGTGCTGTCAGGAAAATCACGTTATCAGAGAGCGGGAGAGTGGGCACCATTCTGAAGCAAAGCCCTTAAGGTGCACTGTGGGCTCCGGCAGATAAAAGCAAACTGCTCCTGGCTTCCTTTGAAAAATAATATGTACAATAAAAATCAAGCATGTTTCTAGTTTGTTGGGCACTGCCTGTTGGCACTGCTGCTGAGGGCATGGAGAACAAAGGGTTAAGGATGTATGAGTGAGGTGAAACCCCGATAATTCGGTAGGCGTTTCCTAGCTCCATCAACCCTGACTCCCAACCCCCATGGGCCACAGGAACCAGCATTCCCATCTCAGCATGACTGGCAATGGTATCAGACAAACTTCCTTGTACCCATCCCCATGGACCGTGGCTAGAATCACATATTTCCCACCGCTCAGGCCCCCAAATGAGGTATTCTCAGGTTGTCCATCCTCACCTATCCCAGTGCAGGCCGCTAACTCACCACCCCCATCAACCAATCTCCTTTTCTCTTCCCTATTCCCCATCCCCCTCACCCCCTTTTTCCTATAAATGTAAGTTCCCCCAATTGAAAAAAAACCACATGGATAGATAAAAGCAAACTGCTCCTGGCTTCCTTTGAAAAATAATATGTACAATAAAAATCAAGCATGTTTCTAGTTCATACCAGATGCTGAGGACTGGGCCGATTTCCCGCAGGAAGATGCTCCACCTGGAACAGCAGCCCCTTGGAATCACCCCGATTATGTTTATGATAATCTATAGACATGACACGCAGGCTGAGCAGACCATTCAATCGAGATAGGCAACTTCTTTCATGGTGACACCAAGCCAGCAATTCCCTCGGAAGGACTTGCTTCTGTGTTTTATTGTGTTTGGGAAGGAAATTTTTAGCGGTTGCTACCCAGCTGTCCCCAGCACGATGACCCTCACCTTGTGATCATGGAACCAAGGTGGGGACTCTGCTGGTTGACAAGTGTGTCTATTCTTTTTACGCAGAGGCTGGGCGCATGGTGGGAGGGGGTCTTAGGCTAGCTGAGCCCACTTCAGGCTGAATTTCAGCTCACACCCCTGCCACCTGGTTGCCTAAGTACCACACACTGACTGGTGACCCAGGGGTGGTGACTTGATCTCTCAGAAAGCTCACCATGCTGGCTTTCCTCAGTAGCAAATGACCTACCAGCTGAAAGGCCACATCCCATACACAGGTCCTAAGCTGCCTTTCCAATCAGCACTGATGGCGCTCCAGCAAACCAAGCGATGGTGGCCAGATGCCAGAGAAAGGATCGGAGTCCTAATGCATCGCCCTTTCAAAAGCTCTTCTTTCGGTCGTCTCTCAAACTATGTAGTTTAGGCTGCAGGGGAAAGGATCAGACTACCTAGGGAAAAAAATTTCCTTGGTCATCAGGGTTGACCAGTAGTCTTAGAACTTACAGGTAGAGAAGCAGGATTACATTTTTGTGTCACCAGGGATGTGTTGAGAGTTTATGATGATTTTTTTTCTTGGCCCTCTCAATGTATTACTAAATATGCTATTCTTTTTGAAAATTTTTATTTATTTGCAGACAGAGAGAGAGAGAAAGAGAGAGAGAATAAGAGGGAATGTGCACACCAGGGCCTCCAGCCACTGCAGGTAATTCCAGACACATGTGCCACCTTGTGCATCTGGCTTTGCGTGGCTACTGGGGAATCAAACCCAGGTTGATAGGCTTTGCAGGCAAGTGTCTTAACCCCTGAGCCACCTCTCCAGTCCTGAACATGCTGTTCTAATCACACCATGTGCTCAATGGTCCCTTATGTAGGAGGAGAGGCTATTCTCAAGCAAGATCTCAGCCAGCTGACCCTGAGCTTCCAATGAACCCTCCTTTCTTCCTCTCAGGGGCAAACCTTGAAGGTGACACTCAGTTCTGGTTCCAGTCGAGCTTCCTGTGTGCCACTACAAGGTGACCAGACACCAGTCCCTGCCACCCATTCCTCTCCCGCCACGATGGACTGTACCTCTAAACTCTGAGCCACAAGAAACTTCTCCACTGTTACATTGCTTCTCTTGGGAAGATTGTCATAATGGCAAGAAATGGACTGAAGACATTAAGACTTTTAAACCGTGAGGTCGGGATTTGATAGAAGCTGGAACTATGCTACACTCCTTGACCACCTCAGTGGGTCTCCACGGCTTCATTCATAATACCACTTTGAAGAAGTTTGGTCTGAGTGTGCAGGCAGAAATCCTAAACTCTGGAACGATTATGACTGGTCATCTTCCTACTCGTGTTAGCGCAAGATAAAAACAATACTAAAATATAGACCGATAAGAGATCGAAATTTTGACATTCCCTTGAGTCTTCAAACATTTTATTTATTTATTTATTTATTTATTTATTTATTTATTTATTTATTTATTTATTTATTTATTTGTAAGCAGTGACAGCTAGAGAAGAGAGAGAGAGAGGGGGGGGGGATGGGCACACCGGGACCTTCAGCCACTGCAAATGAACTCCGGATGCATGCACCACTTTGCACATCTGGCTTTACGTGGGTACTGGGGAATTGAACCCAGGTTGGCTTTATGTGAGTACTTGGGAATCAAACTCGGGTCATCAGGCTTTGCAGGCAAGTGCCTTTAACCGCTGAGCCATCTCTCCAGCCCAAAACATTACATACTATTTGCTTCCCTTTCTTTATCATGTAGGTTTTTATGAAGTCAACTGTGCAAAGATTGGTGTCTAAACCTGCAATCCTGAAGGGGGTACCTTGTTGGCCCCTCTTGCAAGGTGTTTTTGTGCTAGGTAAGTAGAGCATCCCAGATGGGAGAGGTCTCACCACTGATTCCTACCACGGATCTGTATGCGGTTCACACGCAATCAGCACGTGTAGTGTGCGGTGGCTTCTTTTTCTTCTAGTCTCTGCTTCCCTGTCTTTGACCTTCATCCTCTTATGAGTGGTTTTATCTGCTTCTCTTTTATTTATGTGTGATGTGTGCATGTTCACATTGCGTGTCTGTGCACTGTGCGTGTGTGTGTGTGTGTGTGTGTGTGTGTGTGTGTGTGTGTGTGTGTGGCAGAGGACAACCTTGATGTTTTTTTCCATTGGGCCATTCCACCTTTTCTGAGACAGGCCTCTCACTGGTCTGGAACTGAACATCGGCAGTCCCATGGTTCCTCTTGTTACCACCTTCCCTGGGCTGGAATTACCAGCGTGTGTTCCTACACCTGCCGTTTGGTTCTGGGGCTTGACTTCAGGTCCTCATGCTTGTGAGCAAGCCATCTCCACAGCCCGTGTTCACCACCTCTGTCTGCCACACCCCCAGACCATCTGTGACTGAAGGACATTCTCCTTCCTTTGTCCTTCCATCTCTTTTCTGTCACTTCCTGTGACCCTGCAGTGCCTCTGCTCCAGGCCACAGTCTCACAGACCCCATGGAGCAATCCTCAAGTTAGTTACCACCCATGGCTCTGCCTGACTCTCCCACAGGGCTGACTCATGTGGGTGTTGGTAACCTTTCCAATGCTAGATAGAGGTCACGACCCAAGCTCAAACACATCGCACGTCACATGTTTATCATGTGTCGGGTTTTGGAAACTCCATTCTTGACTGTGGTTTGGTAGCCTTTATCATCCTCGGGTCTGTTTGGCACCGTATCCTCTGTGGTCGTGTGAATGGATGTCCCCCAGTAGATTCAGAAGTTTATTAAAGGCTTTTCTCCAGCTGCCTGTTTCTAGAGTCCGGCCCTGAGGTATTTCTGGGGATGGATCGGAAACTCTGGCTCTATGGATGCACACAGCAGTCTGTGTGCTCCTGGAACTCCGGCTGTTTGAGTGGTCTTGGTTTTGGAGTTGCTGGTGGTAGTTTCTCTCTCTCTCTCTCTCTCTCTCTCTCTCTCTCTCTCTCTGTGTGTGTGTGTGTGTCTGTGTGTGTGCATAGTTTTCATAAAGCCCTTCTTCCTCCCATAAACGGTGCCTGATTTGGAGATTCATCCCAGCAGCGTGAGCTGACTACACCTACCCTGTCAGGTGAGCAAGACACAGCAGATGATAGATTTAAGGAAGACGACCAGAGCATGGAGATGGGTTATTTTTCCACAAAAATGGAATGATCTCGTAAATGTATGTAGCCAATTCTTATTTGAACATGGATAGATTAGTGCATTTCAGCCTAATAGGGCTCATTCAAACCGCACAGCCTGGCATGGTTGGGTAAGATGGTGACGGGCATTGGGTGTGGTACCCATCCTTCTATGTAGCTTTTACAAACTGACACATGTTTAGTTCCCTGGGGTAGCACTTCCAAAACTGAGTTGCAGCCCTTTGGACCCCTCTTCCCCTCTCTGTGCTACTGAAATATAGTAATACAGCTAGCTATGGTTTCCATAGTAATAATAACAATACTGTCAGCTATGGTTTCCAGAATATACTACTACTACAACAACTAATAATAATAATATTGTTAGCTACAGTTTTAATAATAATATTATTATTATTAGCTATGGTTTCCAGAATACACTACTCCAACTACTACTACTAATAATAATACCATTAGCTACCATTTTAATAATAATACTGTTATTTATGGTTTTCATAATAATAATAATAATTATAGTGTTAGCTATGGTTTCCAGATACACTGCTACAACAATAAGTAGTAATAATGCTGTTAACTACAGTTTTAATAATAATAAAAATAATATTAGCTATGGTTTCCACAGTAATAATAATAATTACTATATTGTTAGCTATGGTTTCCAGAATACACTACTACAATAACAACTAATAATAATAATACTATTAGCTACAGTTTAATAATAATACTATTAGCTGTGGTTTTCATAAAAATAATAATATGTATTGCTATTATTATATCATTAGCTATGGTTTTCAGAATAAGCTGTTGATTTCCTTGTCTTCCATTCCAGGGAATACGATCAAAATCCTTTATTATACAGATCAAATACAGGCTCCAGCTGGCTATGGTTCTATGAGGGCTGATCTTTACGGTCAACTCAACTGCATTTGGGAACCTAAAGTGTGTGTCTGTGAGCGTGTTTCCAGAGAGGTTTAAATGAAGAAGGAAGACCCATCCCAAGCCCCTAAGGGTGGGTTCCCAGGCTGAACACAAGGGGACAAATAGAAAGCTTGATGTGTGTCAACAATCATGTTTCTGCTTCCTGACTGTGGACACCATGTGACCAGTCATTTTCCGCTCCTGCAACACGATAGACTGAACCAAATCAACCCTTTCTCCCTGGAGTTGCTCCTTCTCAGACCTTTGGCGACAAGGGAGTGAAAGCAACACAGATTCCCTTATCAATGGCAAAATGTGGCTCAGCAGGGTCAGTTTCAGATTTGACGGTCAGTACAGACAGGATGGACTTGTCCAAGACTCACCTGCTCTTCAAGGGCTGTAGCTCTGGCCAGCTCGGCCACATTGAGGATGATACCTCAGAGGAGACTGACATTTCATCACCAGACTGACTAGTATGCATCCAGTTCTCGATCCCTCTGCGTCCCCTCTCCAGGTTCTGTTATTACCAGAACTGACAGTTAGTTTCTTGCTATAAGTCAAAAGTCTCAATTGTCTCCCAGCAGATACAAAGATCCCATGTGTACTCAGAAATTCTAGCCCTCTGCGAATGCAAGTGATACAGGCAGATGATAGATGGATAGAGACAGATAACAGATAGTGTATGGATAGGTAGATAGACAGATGACAAATAATGCGTGACAGATATAAACAAACAGATGATAGATGTATAATGTATACATAGATGATAAACAGATAATACGTAAATAGACAAATGATAGACAGATGACAGGATAATAGGTATTGTATAATAGATGACAGACAGGTAACAGATAAGGTATGGCAAGGTGATAAGTAGATAATACATGGATAGATATAGATAAAAAGATAATATATATGACAGATACATGGATATATATAAATGATAGATATATGACAGATAATGTATAGATAGATGATAGATTATAAGCCAATGGTAATTGGAAGAATTTGGTCAAAACTGACTGGAATGTTTTGGATGTTCTCAGTATCATCCACTGCGAAACCCCATGTTTCTTGTTTCACAGAAGAGCAGAGTCCCTGGAACTTCCAGCACCAGAGGAAGGCAAACCCCTCTCTCTTTGAGGGGCTGCTTTCAGTATAGGTGAAGCCCCCTTCCCTTCACCACCCTGCAGGCTCACAGGCAGCATCCATGGCTGTGTGAGTCTGACCCACACAGGCTTGTCACTGCAGAAGTTGGCATGGGTTTACTGGGGCGCTGCTACTATGGAGGGTTACATTTGCAGGCTGGAAGCAGGGTGCATCTCTCCCATGGAGGAAAACCTCAGTGAGTGGGAGAAAGTGAGGAGCCCCAGAACCTCTCCCTCCGATAGCCGTCCCCTAGCCTATCCTCCATGAGGCCTGATCTTCCGAGTGTGTCCCCCCAGCCACCCTCTGCTTGTCCCAGAGCTGAAACAGGGATTTCTGCCTGCTCTTTATTATGGCTCTTCTTTCTCGTTCTTGGATGGTTCCTTCGAAGCTAACAAAACTTCGATAATTCATTGTTTTCCTCTGCCTCTGGTTTCAGAGATGATGGGTCAAGGACCTCAAATCACACCGTGAGAGGGAAGGGAGCCAAGCAATATCTGCTCACCCTGATGACAGTGAGTTATCACCTCTCTTATGGAAAGAGCCCCTCCTATCTCTAGAAAAATAAGAAAACCAGCCCACCTGCCACCTGCATGTGCCTCCAAGGTTCAAATGATCCCAGAAAACCCAAGCACGCTCTTCCATTGGGAAGTAGAATTCATTTTTCAGTTTTATTTTTTCTGATCTTCTGACTTTCTGGCCTGCTACCCCCATCCTTAAGAACGAAGTCCCAGAGTGCCAAGACCATTTCTAATAACCAATGCCAGGAGAAGAGCTTGGAGTCCTGGGGCTGCACTGAACAATGATTTACCCACACAATTCTTACACCTTCTGAGCCTCATTTTGCTCAACAGATACGATAGGACTTGATGAAGTAGGCCTGGAAATTTCCATGAGCCGAGACTGGTACGTGGCCGGCAGGCACTCAGGGTGGCAGCGGAATTCAGAGCCGCATGTGTGTTTCAGATAGATTGCTCTGTTTTGTGTGGCCTTCGGAAGAATGTCCTCTCCCACCTCTGGGAACTAATTACCTTTTCAGATTATGTCTCTCATTAAGTTCAGCATATCTTCATTTTCTAGCCTCAGTTGTAATTGAGCATTCTGTCATTGTTATGGTCACCATCCTGACAACATTTATTAAAATGAAGCAATTAACTATTGTCTTAACTGGAGTTTAGAGGTAGGGCTCATTAGACTGGCTCATTACAATTAACTTAAATGATAAATGCAAGAGTATTTTTCCTAGCCTTACTCTGGAAACTCTGCAATTGCATTTCTCCAGATCTGGCTTTTCAGGCTCACATAGGAGCGGATCTAGTTAGGAATATTACAGTGAAACACAATATTCATTAAAGAGAAATTATTCATGATGTAAAGTCCTAAATTGGCTCACAGGAGTTCCTGTGCTGTGAACATCTGAACCCGAACTCTCCTGGCTCCATGGGCTGCCGTGAAATTAGACTCAGAAGCCCTCTGAAGCCCAGAGAAAGAAGGGAAACAGCCCAGCTTTCAAAGGCTGGGCCCTTTGATTGCATTACTTCCCACAGGTGCTGCATGTCCTGTGCATAGGCAATGGTGGGGAGCGCCAGGCAGGCCAGAGGTGCATCTCGCTGTTGGTGTCTTTCCAGGAGGTCAGGACTCCTGACAGAAAGTGATTTTCTACTGGGCTAATCGGCTATAACCAGAGAAAACCATCCTGGCCCTGGCTTTCTGACTGGCTGCAGATATTACAGGGAATGCTTAGAAATTTTATTTTTTTTCCCAACTGTCTCATAGAAAGGAGGTAGAAGTCTAATTTTCTTGAAAAATGGGACTGGAATATTTTGTGTTTTCTCAGCTAATATGGTTCCAGGGTTATACCAGTGGAGATAAGAGGGAGTCTTGTCAGGCTTCAGAGAGGGTTTCATTCCTCACTATCAGCGGGGTCCTGTCAGTGGGTCCTGCAGGTACACAGAGGCTTCCTTACAAACTATCACCTTTGCAGTCCGAAAAATAGAAATGAAGTCTAAATTTTCCCACATAGACAAGATAATGAGTGTGAACACTTAGCACAAACTCAGTCATAATGCACTTGTGATGGACAAATATTCCGTTTACCCCTGGCTTTCATGAACTGAGCCGACAACTGAGGGTCATTTAAAAGGTATGACATTATTGCAGTTACCTTCCCACTGCTGGCACAAAGCCTCCAACCCAAAGCAGCTGATGGGAGGAAAGGGTTTATTTTGGTTTACAGTCTCGAGGGGAAACTCCAGGATGGCATGGCATGAGCAAAGCTGGACATCACTTCTTGCCACAGTAGGTAGAAAATATCTAAAACAAAAGAGTGAGCTGAACTCTGGCTATAACTCCCCTAAGCCCACCCCCAACAACACACCTCCTTCAGCAAGGCCCCACCTCCCAACTGCCACCAGCTGAGGACCAAGCATTCACTGCATGGGGAACATCTGATAGAAACACCATGGATGCCAATGACAGCCCTTTGTTAGAAGGGCACATGTGTCCATAGACGGGGTGACTTCATTAGTGTGCATCCTGGTGTGCTCTCATTTTCTTTTCAATAATTTCTCTCTCTCTTTTTTTTTCAATGGGGGTCTCATGCATCCCAGACTGACTTTGAGCTTGTTCTGAAGTCAAAGGCTGCCTTAAAGTCATGATCATTGTGATGGTTAGGTTTTGTTGTCAACTTGGATCTTTTAAATAGCTTGGGTGGGTCTCTGAGGATGTTTGCAGGAAGGCAGCCTCTCAAGCAAGAGACAGGATGTAAAGAAGCTCAAAGAAGATGGAAGTAAACATCTTTTCCTGTGTGGGCCGTGCAGGAAGGAAATTCCAGAGACTCAGGAAGCCATTAAGTCTGGGGAAGGGTTAAAAGACCCTACCCTAAGGCTATATAAAGGAGAAGAAATTCTCTTTGGCCCTCTGGCCTGTTTTCTGTTCTGTTGGTGATGGGTTTTTCTCTCTGCTCGGAACTGTGAAAGATGCCCAGCCTCTTTCACTTCCCCTCCATCTGTAGTTTCAATAAATACTTTCCTCCCCCAAATTGTGCCTGGTTTGAAGATTCATCCCAGCAGTGTGTGGCTGACTGCGACAATCATCCTGCCTTAACCTCCCAAGTACTGAAACCATAGCTGTGCCCCCACCATGCCCAGCTTCTCTAGGTTTTTTGATTCAGAGGATAAACCCTCTGCATTTAGACATTAAAATCTTCAGTGGTCAGTCATAATTCTACCACAAAGCTGAACATGAAACCGACCAGGAAGGTTTGTTTTTCTTTAGTTGGGAGCAGGGAGTGAAAATGGGGAAGTAGAATGTATCAGGTAACAGGAAATGAGATGCATGATACTTTAAATCAAGTGTTTAGTATTTTTTCACAATAAAGAAGTCTAGAAATGATGTCATCACAGTGCAGAACAGGAGGGCCGGGCTTTCCCCTCGCAGACACACTGATTCCACAACAAACACATCAAGTCCTTAGTGAGCTCTGCAACGTCACTGAGAGGCTCCAGCCTGGGCAAGTGTGAAGCCAGTCACGTGGAAACCGGTAGGAAAAGTGAGTGAACTCACTACTTCACCATAATTCCCAGCACAGACCCATACGACCATAGAGAAACACCAGCTCCCGGTGCCTCCTGGAGGGGAAGGAGTTGGGGGACACACTTAACATTTCAACTTTTCCTATTGTTCCCTGAGGTGCTGGACTCTGTCTCTCCTCTCTTAGTCTCTTGGGACTCATCATGTAATGGCCCGAGAACAACAGAGAACACAGGTGATGGTTGGAACTGGCATGTCAACATTTGTCACAGCTCTTCCCCCACTCAGCACAAGGCAAGGTAGGGGTGGAGGGGAGCAGCTCTCAGATTCTCCCTGTAATGGAAAACGTTGGACTAGTGGTCTAATTAACTTTGGCATATCCAAGGGTTTGGATTCTGCCTCATGTCTCGGATCTGCTATAATCTACAATTGTGGGAAGCATGAAGAACCAGAGAGGTGATTTTGGCCTGAACCTCACAACATTTCGGGCCGGTTATGTACTGAAGTAGTTTCGCAAAGACTGGGATATGTACATGTTTTGTCTTTATAGATAAATACAAGAGATAAAGGAAAATGAAAAACAGGGAAACACAATCAAAACAAATGAAGGTAGAACTCTAAAAATGGACTTGACCAAAAAGAGTTATGTGAATTACTGAGAAGTAATCCTAGGAGAGAAATTTTGGTGTTTTCCCCATATCACCCATCTTAGAGCATACCTGTTCCACAGTAAATGCAATCACATAATTTTATTTAAATAGAAAATTTAAGAATGAATAACAGGAGAGAAAGTTCACCCCAGAAGAGCTTGGGTGGATGGGTGATGTCTGAGATGAAAGAAAGTAGATCTTTAGAAGACACATCAAGGTAAAGACTTTTCCATCTTTTTACATGGGATGAGACAGAATCTGCAAAAAGAAACAAAATTTTAAAAGGCAGAATAGGGTTAGAAAAAACCAATATCTTGCTGAATACACTGGGAAGTGGCATGGCCGAGGGAGGGGTGGGTATGGAAGAAAGAAGGAACGAAAAAAGAGAGAGAAAGAAAGGAGAGTGTGATGGTTAAGTTTATTGTCAACTTGCCTTGTTTAATCTACAGTAATCTTGGGCAGGTCTCTGAGCTTGCCTGCAGAAAGGATTGACAAAAGGAGGAGGTTCCTCCTTTTGAGTTGCCCTTCCCCCAAGTGGGTTGGGCCTTCCAGAAGAGACTGGATACAAGAAAGCTTGGGGGGAAGGAAAACTTCCTTCTTCTTCCTTCCTCCCCCGGCTGCTGGTGCTGGTTCGAGACTTGAACTCGCATCCTGCTCTCCCACCCTTCCTGGACATCGGAACCCAGTTTCCTCGGCCTCACGTCGTGGACTGAAGAGCTGTCGCTCCCCAGGGAGCCATCAGGCCTTCAGGGCTGGATTGGGACTGCTGAGACATCCAGTCATGTGGACTGAACAGCTACTGATTCCTTCAGCTGTGGGCCTGCAGACTGCTATTGTTGGACTGTCGTAAGCTACCCCAATAAATTCCCTTTTACTATAATCCATTCTCTCAATTCTATTTCCTCTAGAGAACCCTGATTAATACAGAGATATGTGAACACTGGACCCCATACCAAGCATGTGTGCAGCCTCACCCAACAGTGGGCCTGGAGTTGGGAAAAGTGATTAATTGGTTCATGCTATTTTCACAGATGTTTTGTTTATCAATTATGACACTTCAGTCATTTTCTCCTAAGTGATGTGGGGTGTTGGGCCTGGTGCCTTGACCACATTGGGTGAGTGTTTGTCTACTGAGCTGTATCTCCAGTCTAGTACCCAATAGGTACAGAAAAGGTCCTTGGAGAAGTTCAACATTTCTTCATAATTAAAAAAAAAACCTTAAGAAACTAGGAATAGAAAGGTCATACCTCAAAACGATTAAGTCTATATACAACAGAATAAGAACTAACATTGGGGAAGAGCTAAAGGCATTTTTGTCTAAATTCAGGAATAAGATAAGAATTTTCCTGTGTCACAACTTTTATTCAATATAAGTGGCTTAAATAATTTCTAGCTTGAAATCTTAGCCAAAAAAATAAGGCAAGATAAATAAGTGGTTGATCAAAGAGACCCACAAGGTCCCCAAAACAAGACAGGCTTTTGTCAAAGCTCTTGAATACTTGCCCCAGGCCAAAGATAAGACCCTATTGCTGAAGATACCACAGAGTGTCATCACTCAACACCGAGAGACCCTGCTAGATTCAGAATGGTAACCAGCTCCCAGATGGTAGCGTGTGTAGTGCTGGAAGGTGTTGCATGAGCCTCCAGGGGAGATTGGTCAATGATATTTGGAGAAAGCAGAGACCA
>PVHP010033806.1:0-19442 GCA_004024765.1 Zapus hudsonius
CTGGCAGCTCGCCTTGGCACCCATCCATAGTCCTGGAATTCTTTGGGTCTTCATTGCAATCCACAGTTCATCCTCATGGCTCCATCGGGCTAGATGCAGGCAGCCTTTCACACCTGCTTCACATGCCAATAGCCATTTTTCAAAAACAAAACTGTGTTGCAAATCCAATGACCCTCTTTTTCTAACAAGTCTACATTCCACAGATCCAGGTGGGCTACAAACTGATTAATCCGGGGGGGGGGGGATGAAAGCATTCAGGCCCCTTCCTTCAAAGAGTTCACCTTCTTCCTGTTGTTCTAATGCAGACCAGCTGGCCAAATCTCAATGGTTGTAATCTCTCAAACAATGGCAGGTGAACAGGCAGCAATTTTGACCCAAAAATCGTTCTTTCTGTGCCATCTCTATCTGCTCACACCAGTCCATCTTTACGTCAAGCAACCCTGCATAGATTTCCAGGACACAGGCAGGCAGAACAGAGTAAGCCTCCCATGCAAACTGCTTCTGGCACAGTCCTTAAAAATTCTTTCTCACCCTCGTAAACCAAACCTCACAGTCCATAGTTCTCATTACCTTCAGGTCTTTCAACTCTGAGCAGAATGATCCATGAAACTGTACTCACAACACTGCAAGGCATCTCTTAGCCCAAGATTTCAAATCCTTCCACATTCCTCCTGTAGATCACTTCCAGAAGACCAAAGCCACAAGATCAGGGTTCTACCAGCAACAGATGACCCTACGTCCTGGTACCAAAACCGTTGCAGTCAACTTTCTAGTTACTGCACAGAAAGAACCCAAGCAAAAGCGGCTTGTAGAGGAATGGGTTTATTAGGTTTATGGACTCGAGGGCATACTCCATCCTGGCAGGGAAAATGATGGCATGAGCAGAGGGGTGGACATCACCTCTGCCACAGCACTGGAAACAGCAGCAGGAAGGTGTGCCAAACTCTGGCAAGGGGAAGCTGGTTTATAACCCCATAAGCCCACCCCTGACAACACAGCTTCATCAAGGTTATAAAACCCAAACCGCCATCAGCTGAGGATTGATCTATCAGAACACATTCATTTGTTTGTGGGGGACACCTGGATCAAACCATGACAAGGATTAAGCATGGGTTGCAGTGGAGACCCAATTGTGATGGCATGAAAATGGGAGATCTGTCAAGGAAAGCTGCCAGTACTGGATGGAGCACACCTTGGGATATGAGCAGCCAAGCTGGAGGGGTGGAATTTGAACTCCAGAGACTCATAACTAGTTAGATTTATTAGATTTGGAGACTTGTCACTGGTTCAAGTTGTCAGACTTGGAGTTACCGAATTTGATGTTTTCCCTATTTGTTTAAAGCTTGTATTGAATCAACCATTCTTTGATATGTCCAATGCCATCTTTTGCATTATGAATATTTATTCTGTGCCATTATGATTTTTTTTTGGTTTTTGGTGTTTTGGCTGAGCCGAAAGACCTTGGACTATGGGGAATTTTGAAAAACTTTGGAATTGATAAAACCTATGGAGACTGGGGGGTAGAGTGGTTTAATATTTGCCTAGAAATCCTTACAACTTGAGTTCAATTCCCCAGTACCCATGTAAAGGCAAGATGCACAAAGTGATGCATGCATCTGGAGTCCTTTCCAATGACTGGAGGCCCTAATACACCCATTCACTTTGTCTCCTATCTCTCTCTCTCTCTCTCTCTCTCTCTCTCTCTGCTTATAAATAAATAAATGAATAATATTATTAAAACTGTAGGGACTTTTAAAGTTTGACTGAATTGCATTTTACATTATCTATGGTTATTAGTTTATGTGGGCTAGTGGTTGAATGTGGTGGCATAATTCAGGTGCTTCCCATAAACATGTGTGTTCTGAATGCTAGATCATAGGTGGTGGTGGTAATTTGTGAACTGGAGCCTCCTGGAGTCAGTGTATTTTTGAGAGTGGACTTATGTGTGTTATAGCCAGCTTCTTTTTGCTAGTGTCTGGCACACTTTCCTATTGCTGTTGTCTGCCTGATGTTGGCCAGGAGGTAATGTCTGGCCTTTTATCATGCCATCAACTTCCCTGTGATCCTGGAGCTTCTCCTTGAGTCTGTTAGCAAAAGTAAGCTTTTTCCTTCATAAGCTGCTTTGGGTTGGGTTCTTTCTACCAGCAACAAGAAGCTCACTACAATATAAGGCAATTCAGTATAGAAGCAGACAGAATACTTTAGGGATGGTTCAGTGGATAAAAGTGATGCCTGCAATGTCTGATGGCCTACATTTATTTCCATTTAGAAGCAGATGCATAAAGTAGTCCGTGATTCTGTAGTTAATATGCAGTTGCATAAGGTCGGGTTATGCCCACCACATACACAAATAAGTAAATATTTTACAAATAAGCAGAGAGAGAAACTAAATGTGATGAGAAAAGTAAAATTTCCAAATATTATACAAATACTCACAGTGCTCCTATCTGGCCAAGATTAATGAGGTATATTTTCAGTTGTGTGTTCTTTAGCTTTTTTGAGTACCACAAGATGGGAAGATGGACATTTGTTCCACCAAACCCTCTATCCATCAAGCACAAACTGAAGCCAGACATTATAGCAATCACTGTGATGCTGGCTAACAAGAAAATTTTCTGAGCCATATTAAAGAATAGTAAAAGAAAATTTGTCTTAATAGTGATTAGGGAGCTTTCTGAAGTGGGTGTTTAAGATAAGAACTGACTATGTAACTTTGTAAAGAAGAATTTTTACAAATGTTAAGCAAAAGAATATAAGTGCTATATAACCATTAGGTTCTAGATGATGCTTGTCTATTACAGTGAAATAGGATAACAATTATAACATCATATGTATACATACTTGAAGAAACAAGTAATTATACCTGATAGAAACAACTTAAGGGAGGACATTAATTGTAAGTCACAGTTTCAGGGTATTTTGTGTCAAAGCAGGCATTGTGAAAGAGTTGCATTCATGATAGTGCAATCATGTGGTGAAAGTATGTGACATCATGACATACCAAGAAATCAAGAGCCAAACAGGAAAGATGGATTAGGCTATAATCTTCAAATGACTCTCTATATGACAGAATTCTGCCAGGTAAAACCCACCTGCTAAAATTTCCAGAACCTGACAAAATGGTATCACCAAGTAAGGCCCATGCATTCAAAACTTGAGGGTGTGGAGATTGTCTCAGATTCAAGCAATGATAGCTCTGGGGAAATGGCTAATTTGTGGCTATAGGAAGAAAAATAAAATTTCACATATAGAATCTTGTGCTGCATGAATGTAAAAAAAATCCAAGAAAATAAAAAGAAAGAAAGAATACATAGAAGTCAGTCTTAAAAAAAAAAAAAACTCATAAAGGAGCTGGGCAAGGTGGTGCATGACATTAATCCCAGGATTTAGGAGGTAGGGAGGCAGAGGTAATTGGACTGGCATGAGTTTGAGACACCCTGAAACTACATAATGAATTTTAGGTCCACCTGAGCTAGAGAGACATACTACCTCAAAAAAAAAACTAACTAACAAAAAAAACTCATAATGTACAAAGTTGGAACAATTTAAGTAGCAAGTAAATAATATTTTTGTTGTTGTTGTTAATTGTGTTCTGTTTTATTGATCCTTTTTTTATTGTCCATAATGAGTTACATTATTTAATGGGCAAACAATGAGTTGTTATCCCCAGTTCCCCAATGCCCCTCTTCCCCATCCCCACTAAGCTAGATATCCTCCTCCTTGGGCAGTCTGGATCAGTCCCTGGGGCAAGGGACCATGGATAGCCTAGGATTCAACACGGTTCTGCTGCCCCTAGTATGTTGTTACTGAGGGGGGCTGTGACTCTGGGTATTCTCCCAGACCAAGGCTCACACAATCTTTTTGCCCCCTCTTCCACTCAGTTCCCTGAGTCGTGGTGGGTGAGTATTAATGCTGCTTTATTGTTAAGAACATAGGGGTCTCTGTAATTCTACTTTAGGTTGTGTCAAAAATTGTTGGTGTCTGTCTCACTGGCTTATCCTGTGTTGACTGAATGGCTCTGACTGTGGGTCACTTGTTCATCCCATCATCCTCTGTGGGGTTCCATATGGATCCTCCCCGGTATGTCTGGGGTGGCTCATCTCTTGCCAGGATGTCAGCTATCAGCCTGCGTTTTGTTGGTAGGGTTGCATGAGCCAGAGCTCTGTCACTGCCTTCTGAAAAATACAAACAGAATCTCCATCATAGAGTGAGATCAGTATAGGTTAACTGAGATACACATTTCTGAATTAGCTATATTCTACTTTTAGTAGCCTCTTCCTCAATCACTCGCATAGTGCATCTCTCATTGGGGACCCAAGCGTCTGGCTACCAGTGCATATCGCCCTAAGTCCCCAGTTACAGTTAAGGGCTCCCCCTCACTGAGTGGATTATTTGGCTGAATTTAAAAGCTGTTGATTACCTCCCCCAGGCTTTGGCTCCTCTATTGCACAAGTGCTCCTTTCTTGGTTTACTGTTCTTTCCCAGTAGGAAGTGTGGACAGCCTACGCATGGCAGCAGACTGTGTTTCATGCCAGTGGTCTCTGTTTACTCCAGCTGTCATTGACCAGCTTCTCCTGGCAGCTTGTGCAGTGCCTTCCAGCACTGCACTAACTACCATCTCTGGGCTGGTTACCATTCTGGACCTCACAGTGTCTCTTGATGCTATTAGATGTTTTTCTGTAGTTTCTTCAGCAACAGAATCCTGCCTCAGGCCTGGGGAGGGCATTCGAGAGCTTTGACAGAATCCTGTCTTGTTTTTGGAACCTCATGGGTCACTTTGGTCAACAACTCAGTGAGGGAAGGAGCCAATGACTCGGACCAGGAGTTGCCAGACCGATCAGTTTTTCACAGGCTTTGTCTCTCTCCCCTTCTATGCACGGCCCCTCTTGCCAGAGGACGCCTACTACTTGCTCAATAGGTTACAGTATGGTCATGAGAATTTTATGATTTTGAACCCATTTTGGTTTAGTTTCATGTTTAAATCATTCCTCTCCCCTCCCCCATTCCTTACCCCTCATTCATAACCTCTTACTTCTTTCTACTTGTCTGCATAGAGTTTATGGTTAGCATGGTTAAGGACTTCATATGAGGGAGAATATGCGGTGTTTGGCTCTATGTTCTTTTGTGAGGTCGTTGAGTAAGATCTGCTCCAAATCAGACCATTTTTCTCTAAATTTCCATATGTCATTTTTCCTTTCAGCTGAATAGAAGTCCATTGTGTAGACAGGATAATAGTATAAAAGGGATACAAATCGGAAAGGAAGAAATTAAGCTATTCCTCTTTGCAGAAGACATGATCCTATATATATATATATATATATATATATATATATATATATATATATCAGACCCAAAGAACAGTATCAGTAAACTTCTGAAGGTGATCAATGCCTTCAGCAGAGTGGCAGGATACAAAATTAACACAAAATAACATTTGATTATAACAAAAAATAAAAATGTCCATGACTTTCTACTAAAATAAATAAATAATGAATAAAGAGATAAAAATCCTTAAAGAAATTCATTTAAAATGGGGCACTGAACTCAATAGGGAATTCACAGAGGAGGAAACAAAAATGGCAAATTCTCATTTAAGAAAATGTTCATCATCCTTAATCATCATAAAAGTACAAATCAAAACAACAATGAGATTCCACATTACTTCAGGCAGAATGGGAATCATTTAAAAAATGCACCAACAATGGATGCTGGCCAGGATGCATGGAAATAGGAACCCTCATTCATTGCTGTTTGGACTGCAAACTTGTACAACCACTATGAAAAGCAGTGTGGAAGCTCCTGAAAAAGATGCATATAGACCTACACACAGACCCAGCTATGCCTCTACTGGGCATCAACCCTCAAGATTCCTTGCTTCAGGCCAGAGATATTTGCTCATCCATGTTTATAACAGCTCAAATCATAATAGCTAAGAATTGGAATCAACCAAAATGCCTATCAATGGATGAATGGATATAAAAGTTGTACATTTAATCATAGAATGCTACTCAGCTCAAAGGAAAAATGACATAATGAAATTTAAAGAAAAATGGATGGACTTAGAGCAGATCATACTTAGCCAATCACACAAGAACAAAGAGACAAACACAACACATTCTCCCTAATCTTCACTTCCTAATCAGGTTAAGTTTGAATAGTAAGCAAATTTGACAGGTGAATTGAGAGACTGACAAAGGGGAGGGAAGAAATAGGAGGGGGTCGGGGGAATAGCAACGCAAGGTGAGATACACACTAATCTAAACCAATAATGAATCAATGTCATAAAGTCCTTACTTTCTTACAGTAAACTCTAGAGTAATATGTGGGCATTGTCTGGTGAAATGGGCCATGAATAGGCTGGGAGGAAGCCTAACCTCAAGACAAATGGGTCTGAACTATAACTTCCTGTTCTAGTAATTGATTACTTCCCACACTGAGATGTTGATCAAAGAGACCCACGATATCCCCAAAACAAGATAGGCTATGTCAAAGCTCATGATTACTCACCCCAGGCAAAACATAAAACCATATTGCAGAAGATACCACAGACTGGTGTCACACAACACCCACCTATGTTAAGAGAACACTGAGGACAATGCTATACAGCAATGACAAGAATTCCAGGAATTGCTTATCTGTGCAACAGTGGTGCTAAACCTAGGTGGCTAATCAATAGCTTGCTGATTGGCTAAGAGATCTTCTCAGTGGCAAGTAACCCTTAACTGGAACTGGGATCCAAGGCAAACTCATATGGAGACCAAGAATTCAAGTTCCAAAGGGAAACTCCCACTAACCAGGGGTCTTACATAGAGGCCACACCCATTTGATTCTCACCAAATCAACATTTTTGTCTCATTTAACTTATACTGATCTCACTCTCTGTAGGAGATTCTGTCTGTATTTTTCAGAAGGCAGTGAGAACCATGGACAACCCAATTTCACCCACATGACATGGGATGATGGCTGACACACACGGAGGAGATGAACCACCCCTAACTGATCATATAGAGCCCAAATGAAACCTTTGAGGAAATGGCAAAATTAGCAAGAGAACTACCTCCAGAGCAAGTCAGATGAAATGTAATGGAAATATACACTGAGGATACCCAACACATTCCAAAGCAGAAATCCAGAGACTCTTAAGATCTCAACAGTAAGGCAGACTTAAAACCTACCCACCATGACTCAGAGAACTTTGCTAAAGATGGGGCAGTAAGATTGTAAGAGCCATTGTGGGGAAGAATATCCCCCTCAACAGAAACAAACAAAGATTAAAAAAAATAAAACCTGGCTGCTTCTTGTCTAATCCTTAACACCCTATTCCATGGACCTGTGCAGCAATCCCACTGAGGGCAGGAACCCAGTGTGTTGGAGTCAATGAGGAGGGAAATGGGGGGGGGTACTACCATAAGACTTGCTCATAAAATGTATCTAATTCTTAACAATAAATAAGGTAAAAAGAGAAATTCATCTAGTGGAAAGTCAGACTACAGAATGGGGGGAAATATTTGACATTTACACCACAGACAGAATGTTCATATCTAAAATACAACTATTAAATACAACATATCTTGCCAATCAAAAATGTACTGGTAGAATAAATAGAAAGTTACAAAAGGATAAACACTGTATTTTTTAAGTACAGGATCTCACATTGGCCTAGATCTCATGAAGTATGCCAGACTGACTCGACATTGAGCCACTGGGCTACCCCTGTCTCTGTCTCTCCAGAGCGAATATTATAGGAATAATCCACCACACTTGACATCTTATGTGTTTGCTATGGATTGAAACTCAGGTCCACATGCTTGTTTGCCTAGTAAGTACTTTTATCCACTTTGCCATCTCCCTATTCACCATGTTAATTCATTAATTTTGATAAATATACCATGGTGTTAGTGAAATCTGAATGAAGCATTTAAAGTGACTCTCTCAGTTTGTGCCACTATAACAAAATGCCTTATACAAAGTGACATAAACAAATGTATTTTCTCCCTGTTCTTGTCATTACGAGACTGTTCATACGCCATCATGTTAAGTTTATTTTGAACACATACCCTGTGACTTAAAGACACCTTCTCCCTATGTTTTCATGGAACCTTTCCTTAGCAAATAAAAGAGAGAAAGTAGGAGAGTGAAAGAATAGATAGAAAGAGAAAGAAAAAGAAAAAGAATGAGAACTCTCTCGTGGATACCATTATGAATTCATTTGACAATCATTTCTTCCTTAGAGACCCTATCTCCAAATTGAGCAGTATTGTCTTAAGGTTCAATATATACATTTAGGGAGAATGTAAACATTCAGTACATAAGTGTTCTGTGCTACATTTATGATTCCTTTGTCAATTGAATGGTAACCATGGAAAATGGAATATAAATGTAAGATGATAAATTCATTCCTAATCAGTATATGATGATCTGGTTTGTTGCTACTTATAATACCCAAATTATGTACCTAAAACTTGGTAGTGACCATGTGTGCTTTCATAAATGCTAATCTACCCATAAGTATTTTTATGCCTGGTAGTATAACAGAAACATGGTTTAGCTGTGGAGCATGCAAGTTGCTAATAAAAACCTAAAAAGTAACACTTTTATTCATATACTATAAAACATTATGTCTTCCAGTAAATAGACATCAATGAGGAAATGGATTACAGACTCTCACTGTAACAGCAATCCAGTTCTCCAAGGTCAGTGAGTAATGAGAAAAAAGTATCAACCATTTAAGTTAGAAAATAATTTTTGAAGTTTGTTTTTGATCCCTTTTCATCTCCTTTAAAAAATGCACACATGCAAGTCAAAATGCAAACTAACTAATTTCGATGGCTTGTTAATAACTAGTCTGTAGTGAATTAAACCTGAATTCATTCTGTTATATGTTTTTGGCAGCTTGGAACTCACTATATTTTAGTTTTTCTCTATTCCTTAAATGCAGATTGCTTGATGGTGTGTAAGAGAGCTAATTAGATATAAATACCAGCCAGCACCCAAATAACAAGGATCATGATGATCATACAGTGAGCAGCTGTGCTACTCGATAAATTGCTTTCTTTTCTAATACTGTAGCAATTCAAACATTTTCTAGCTCCAAATATGTTTTTCCTTTTCATAGGCCAGATTCCATCTTTTTTTTTAAGTCCTGTTAAAGCAGGACTTTAGAAGGCAAGAACGATCCAAGTCCTGGTGAACTTTTGTTATGAAAGCTAGACAGGATGCTTTTGACTTTGCCCTTCACTGATTTCTTGATTGAGAATACTGCAACACAGAGGAGTAAGTAATGCTCACAGGATGAGTGCAAGAGGGAACACTAGATTTCATTTGAGAACTGGTAAGTAGTCCTCTTCCATAACAGTGAGCTACATTCATTTTTCTTTGTTTTACCATTTTCTCTTTGATCTTCCTTTAAAAATGCAGGTAGTTTTTTTTTATTACTTAGAGTGACATCTCTCAGTATGATTTACCTCAGTATGTATTTACTTAGCATCTATTCTTTGTCTATTAAACCAAAGGGGCATTGTACCTCGCACCCTCAAGTTTCTGAAAGTCTAGCATAGATAAAACTCAAATTTACTTCATACTATATAATAAAATTACAAATTGAGATTTCTATAGAAGGTAATAAAAAGTTGTGAAACTACCCCTGAAAATAATAGAGGACTGGGTGATAAGCTAAGACAAATATATCTGGAACTTTTCTCTGAAGAAGTAGTAATTCAACTGAGACCTAATATAAGCCAATGAAAATGAAAAACTCTTGTGACTCCAGAAAAAAGCAGCAGCAATCCACAAAGCATATTTGTGGGCATGTATCTGAGGCCTGTTTTGTAGTGATAAAGACTGCTGACAACTAGTAGTTTAAACACAGTGCTTCAATGCCTTGATACCCTTGCAAAACTACATTAAAATGGTAGCAAAAAGATCAAAGCATTAAGGGAATAATGTTAATGGAATCAAAAGAATAGGAAAAAGATAACAGAAAATGTTGCAATCTGGAAGACAGGTGGATGAATAGAAACTGACTAAACACACAGTAAAGGATATCAGGAAGAAACAACATTTAAAAATTCCTCTGTCTCCAAAACACTCAGGTAAGAGTAGTTCCAGAAAGCTTTATGGAAGGTGAATGAGAGGCGAAAAACAGGAAAACGTGTTTTCCGAGTCATGAATTTAACTGGATTTAGAATTCAAGCCCCTTGTCTACTTCACCTAAGTGGAATACTACCCTTTCTATATCAGTAGAAAAAAAAAATAATGGAAGGTAATTCTCTAAAGAAGGCAAAAAACAAGGATTTCTAGAATAGAAGATATGAAGTATAAAAAATTATTGAACCAGTGTATTAAAGCAGGGATTATTTGAAAGTTCACATGGTGAATATTAAGAACCTCATAATTCTTCCCTATGAAGATTTTAGAATGCTGGCAGTAAGGCTTATAACATAAAGGAGATTAGAATATTCAAGTGTCCCCCAAGGTAATAATTTACCCAGATCACATTCCTTTGAGGCCATAGTCAACAAAACTCTTCCTACACACAGGGCTTCCAATATGCTTTTTAGAAGATTAATTATGAAGTGGCAGTCAAGGGGAACTAGGCATTTGAAAAAAACCTCCAATATAAAAAAATGAGTATAAAACAAATAATAGATATAACCAAGTGTCAGAGGCAGCCACAGGCTGTTGGCATGAATCTCCAAGTCAGGCACAGTTATGGAAGGAAAGGATTTATTGAAGCTACAGATTCAGGGTAAGTTCCATAATGGCAAAAGAGGCTTGCCCCCTTTCGGAGGTCCAAATATAGAGAAAACCCATCAAGAACACTGCACTCACTGAAGAGCAAACAGGAAGGGGACATGGAGAGAAATCTCTTTCCCCTTTATATAGCCTTAGGGTCTAGCAACACTATCCAAGACTTAATGGCTTCCTGAGTCTCTGGAATTTCATTACATCCTGCCTCCTACTGAGAGGCTGCCTTCCTATAAACAACCTCAGAGGCTCACCCAAGATAAATAAAAAGATCAAGTTGACAACAACTAACCATTACACCAAGTAAGTTGTAAGAAGCAGATACTGAATTTTAGATATAATTTTAAAAACTAGTATCTTAAGCCATTATGGAAATTAGTACAGAGGTATCTCAAAATATCACGACCCAGCTATACCACTCCTGGTCATATACACCACAGTCTCTTATACTCCACTACAGAGCTACTTACACATCCATTTATTGAGGCTCAATTTCCAATAGCTAAGAATTGGAATCAGCCTAGATGCCCATTAATAGATGAATTGGCAATGAAAATATTGTTCACACAAACAATACATCTCTATGCAGCTGTACAGAAAAATAAATTTATGAAATTTTCAGGAAAATGGATGTACTTGGAAAGAATTGTATTAAATGAAATGACAACTCAGAAAGACTGAAACTAAACTAAACTAAACTGCAGCTCTCTCTAATATATGGATCCTAGCTTAACATATATTAAGCAAAGCATGTAAAGTTAGAATGGTAACTGAGATTGGATATAAAGAGATGAGTAGGAAGGGTGAAAGGACATATGTGACATGTAAACAGAAGGGGGAGAATATGTATGTGGAGGGGATGGGAGAGGAAGGGAAATGATAAACAACTATAACTAATTATAGCTGAACATGTCAGAATCAATGAATCAAAAATCTTTGTATATCATTTAAAAAATAAAAATTGAATAAAGTAGTATGTTTAAGGAGATAACAGAGATTGTTAACCCATGAAACAACAGCTTTGTGCTAAAAAAACATAAAGGCCTTGAAAATAATAGCAAAAAGAACTCTTGACAGTTATGAATAATTTATGAGAAATACTTAATAAGAGCTAAAATATAAAATTTGAGACAGATTCTAAGAAAAGTAGTAAACAAAGAAATAGATAAAGCAGAGAAAAGTTAGTAGAAGTAGAGGACTAATCCAAGAGATCCATAACTCAAATAATAGAAGTTGCAGAACGGATATAGAATTTAAAATTTAAAAAAAATAATAAGCAAAGCAATATTCCAATAAACACTTCTAGGCTCAAAGGGCATGATTTCCAATTGACAGGTTCCATCAAATGCCTAGCACAGTAGGTAAAATAACATCCTTCACTGAATATATCAACATAAAATTTTAGATGACTAGAGCAGAGAAGTTTTATAAAGATCACAGATTTCACACAAAGGATCAAATCTCAGAATTATATCAGACTGCTCAACACCACAAAACTCACACTACTATTTAAATTCCTTGACAGAAAAATGACTGCCAACCTAGAGTTCTATGGTTATAAACTATCATTCAAGTCAAAGGTAGACATAAAAGCTTACAGATATACAGAATCTCAAAAACAATGCCACTCAGACTTTTTGCCCCAGGAACCTAGTATACAATAAACAAAAAGATTCCAATACACACACACACAACACACACACACACACACACACACACACACACACACACTGCTTCTAAGAAACCTATTAAGAATATGAAACTGTTAGAACTGATAGAACATGTGCACAATTGGAGTGAGTTTGAAGCCGAATTGCTGAAATACACTGAAAACTGAGCAATCAAAAAGACAATTGTTAACTGAGCATAGAACCAAAAGAAGGATTTGAAAGAACAAGGACACTTTGTGTATTTGAAGTTCAGCACAGCTAATTAAGTGCTTAATCCTAATTTTACAAGTCTTGAAAATTTTTCTAACTCTATTGAGAGGACTGGGCACACGACATGTAGTGGAGGTTGTGAAAGAAATGACTCTTTATCTGCAATAAGAGAAAAATAAATAATGTTAAAATGTAATAGCAAAATTAATTTGCAATGCAAATCTATTATTTAGCTACATGGCGGTAACTACAAAAATGGTGTCACGAGAATAAGAGTAGTTGTTTTCAGGTGGCTTAAAACAGGCAAGAAAATGATATATATATATATGTATGTATGTATATATATATATATATCATATCAACAATTAGATACATTGAAAGAGCATATCTGGTGATGGCACCCATATTTCCCTCTTCTCTGTCCCCATCACACTGGGGACCTTCCTCAGTGGGCATACTGGATCTATCAATGGGATATGGGGTTATGAAGTGCAAGAGGTAGACATTTTTTTTCTCCTTTGTGTGTTGTTGCTGAGGTGGCAGTGTCTCTGGATATTCTCCCCCATAATGGCTTTTACAATCTTTCAGCCCCCTATTCTGCTCAGTTCCCTGAGTCATGAGGAAATGCTTTTAATAGGCCTTGCTGAACTAATTGAATATTTAAATTATATACTTGTATAATTTTGATAAAAATAAAAACTAAATTCAGGCTGGAGAGATGGCTTAGCGGTTGGGGCACTTGCCTCCAGTGCCTAAGGCCCTCGGTTCAATTCCCCAAGACCCACATAAGCCAGACCCACAAGGTGGCGGTTCTCTCTCTCTCTCTCTCTCTCTCTCTCTCTCTCTCTCTCTCTCTCTCTCTCTCTCTCTCTGCTTGAAAATGAATAAATAAAATATTTTTTAAAATAAAATAAAAACTAAATTCAAACAATAATTGAATAAATGCTACTCTCACTTTTGGTAAGAAGCTTCTCTTTTAAGATGGCAGTGACCTCTGGGGTGACTCAAAAGTCACCATAATGCTGAGAAGAAGTGACAGTTGAGGTTTAGTATGGAGACATCTTTATCACACCCTAGGTGTCTCAAGGTCCATTGCAGAAGAGGTGATAAAAAGAATATAAATGTCAAAGGAAGGGTAGGACTGCTTAAAATGAAATGTTATACACATAAAATGACCTTGACATTCATGCTCTGGCAGTGCCTGACAGTATATACATAAGACCTTGGTAATTAGGAGGAAAGGATGATGACATTAAAATAGAAGAGAGACTAATGAAAGGGGGAGGGGATTCAATGGAGGATGTATTTGAGATGGGGAGTTTGGGGTGTGGGTGAGAATTATTATGGCTTATTGTCTATACTTATGGAAGTCAATAAAAAGTTTTAAAGAGTTGAATTGCTGTCAAATAGCGGCTTAGTTCTATATATTCAGAAAAGTCTGGATTATATTATAATAATTCAAAATTTTTCACATAGAATGGTGACAAAAATTGTATGATACAATTTCTCTCTATTTTATAAAGTTGAAACTAATATGGACAAATCATGAGTTAGTACCTCATTTCCTTTCTCCTTGTTCCCTTTCCACTGAGTGGGATTGATGGTATTCACCATGGGTTTATGGGTTATGAGTCATGAGAGTAAAAATCAGTCATTGTGGGATATGGGGTCAATGCCTTGGGATATCCCTCCCACCCTGTGGCTCTAACAATCTTTCCATCTCCTCTTTTGAAAATTTGCCTGAACCTTGGTGGATGTGCTTTAATCCTATTTTAGTGTTAAGCTCAATATCATCTGGATGTTTGCTTTGGTGGGTTTTGAGTATCCTCAGTGTCTCCATCACCCTGGTACAGGTTGTCAGGCTCACCAAGGAAGCAAAACTCTTGCTCATATTGCCAATTCCTCCATGGTTTCACATGGGCCCTTGCTGATGTGCCAGGGGTGGTTAATCTCCTGCCAGGGAATCAACTATCGTGTCTTGTCTTGTTGATAGATTTTGGCTATCCTCAGTTCATCTATTAATATTAATTGAATACAAATCCTGATTTACTTTTAGAGACCCTTTGGCAAAGAATCTGGTGCAGCATTTTTCTTCCAGACTATTTGTCCTATGTCATTTTAGTTGGTTATCCTGATCCAGTGTTGTTTTAGGCTCTTCTGTGTGTTTCCCCTTGTTTCTCACCTGTGTGCTAAATATTTCAAATCTAATTTTATCTCAAACTTTCTTAAGCCTGCACACAAAAAAAGTTTGAGAGGGAGATTACATTTTGACTATAGAGCATTTCTAAAAGATGAATAGACTTTTGTTCACTTGAACACTCTGGATCTTACAACTGGTAGATATACATTCCCAAGTTTTTTCTTTTCTTCTTAAAATTAGTACTCATAGACCCATGAGATAAATAGTTTATGTTCACAAAAGAGATGGCTAACAAATGACAAATTATTTTCTGGAATATGTGGTTACTCGGTGGTACAGCTAGCTGTTCATTCTACTAAGGAAAAAGATGCAGAAATCTGTGCTAAGATATGTGCTAAGAATCTGAAGTTCTACAATTAATATCAAAGGTGTCATTTCATTGGGGACAGGGAGGAGGGAAATGGGTATACCAGCACAATGTTTGCTCATACAATGTATCTAACTTTGGATAATAAAGATTAAAAAAGAAATGTAAACTGTTATTATTCAAGAATACTCACAGAGGGGTTGTGTCCTGTTTTATGTGGAAAGGTGTTAGTGGCATGGACAATAATAGAATTGAATGCTTCCTGGAATCATTTCCTTCACTGGCACCAAAAAAATGTTCCAGAAAAGATTTTCAGTAATGGTCACAATTAAAATATTCAGACTAATAAACTGTTTGCTAATAGATGTAGTGGGATGACTTTAAACCTAATTCATAGCTAAATCTCAGTAGGCATATGATACACTTTCATTTCATGTACTTTCAGTTCATAATATAATATTTTTTTCTTATTATGAAAGTAAAATAGAGAAAATATGATGGAGAACAAGCATAAGAACAAAAGAGTATAATACACAGACGCAAGAACACAAACTAAAATAAAACATACATGTACTACTCCCACAGTCAGAGATAAATCCATTAACATCATGTCAGGTTTAATACACATCTTTATAATACTCATTCTAATGATATAACATATGTTTGAATGTGCAGATACATTTTACAAATTATATTATATATATTATAACTTGGTTTTAAATTTTTTAAGGTATGAGAATTTTTTATGTCAATAAGGAAATTTCTACAGTATGGAATACTGTATGAATACAAAATAACTTACATAAAATCTGTCTTCTCCTATAAATGAAGCCAACATGGACATCATTGTGCATGATCTTTTGTACATATCTTTGATTGTTGTTTTAAAATAAATTTCTATAACTGTAATTTATGGGTCTAACTCTTTAAAAACTGATTCAAATTGAATTCTACATTTAGTAGTTTAGTCTCAGGGAAAAAATAAGGTTCATTTATAATCTATTTTTGAAATTTAAATCTACTGCTCACTTAATAGGTATAATAAAAGACTTTGTCATTTCATTTTGATCCAATAAATAAAAACCTTCCCACAGGGAAAAGTACAGGCCCTGGCTTCACTGTAAATTTTGCAAATGTTGTAAGAAGAATGAATGCAATCTCTTTTCAGAAACAAAAGATAGCTCTTACAAAGGGAGCTATAATTTTTTTGCTTGTAATTTTTTTACCCTATATCTTTTTTTATTGTCCATAATGAATTATATTCATTATGGACAATACAATATTGTCCATAACAACATTGTATTGTATTGTCCATTAAAATGTTTAGTGGGCAAACAATGAATTGTTATCCCTAATTCCCCGCTGCCCCCCCTCCCCAAAACGCTGGATAACCTCCTCCATGGGTCGTCTGGATTAGTCCTTGTAACAGGGGACCATGGATAGCCTAGTATTCAGCCAGGTTCTCCTGGCCATTCCTCTGGATAAGATCCCCCACCACGGCTCTCACAATCTTTCCGCCCCCTCTTCCGCTTGGTTCCCTGAGCCATGGTGAATGAGTATTAAGGCTGCTTTAAGGTTGTGAGTTTAAGGGTCTTTGTTTCGAAGATCATTGGTTTCTGTCTCACTGGCTTACCCTGTGTTGATTGAATGTCTGTGGCTGAGGGTCCCCTGTTCATCCCGACATTCTCTGCGGGGTTCCATATGGATCCTCCACGTTATGACTGTGGTGGCTCCTCTCTTGCCAGAATCTCAGCTATCGGCCTACGGTCGGTCGGTAGGTTTAGATGGGCCTCAGCTCTCTCGCTGCATCCTGAAAAATACAAACACAATCTCCATCAGAAAGTGTGATTAGTGTAGGTTAACAAATATACACATTTCTGGGTTACCTAGATTCTAATTATTAGTAGCCTCCCCGTCAATCGCTCCCATAGTGCATCTTGTCTTGGGATCCCAAGAGTATGGGATCCAGTGCCTATCGCCCTGAATCCCAATTTCCAGACAATGAGTCCCCCTCAGTAAGTGGAAAATTAGCCAAATTTGAAAGCTGTTGATTGTCTACCCCAGGCCCAGGCTCCTCCATTGCACAAGTCCTCCTTTCTTAGTTCGCTGTTCTCTCCCAGTAGGAGGTGTGGTCAGCCTATTCATGGCCACAGATTGGGTTTCGTGTCAGTGGTCTCTGTTTACTCCAGCTGTCATTGATCAGTTTCCCCTGGCAGCCTGTGCAGTGCCTTCCAGCACTACACTAACTGCCTTCTGGGGGCTGGATACCGTCTGGACATTGAAGGGTCTCTCGATGCTGATCGATGGCATTCTGTGGTTTCTTCAGCAACAGGGTTTTGCCTCAGGCCTGGGGAGGGCACTCAAGAGCTTTGACAGAATTCTGTCTTGTTGTTGGAATCTCATGATTCGCTTTGGTCAACATCTCAGTGAGGGAAGGAACCAGTGGTTGGAACCAGGGGTTGTCAGGCTGATCTAATTATTCACAGGCTTAGGCTCTCTCCCCTAACACTCATGGCCCATCTTGCCAGGCGAAGCTCACTACTGACTCAATAGGTTACAGTATGCTTGTGGGGATTTTATGTTTTTGAACCTAGTATGGTTTATCCTCATGCTTAAGCCATTACCATCCCCCATCCCTTACCCCTCATTCATAACCTTTCACTTCATTCTACTAGTCTGCATTAAGAACACGGTTATCCTGGTTAAGGACCACATATGAGGGAGAATATGCAGCGATTGATTCTCTGTTCTTTTGAGTGATCGCTTAGTAAGATCTGCTCGAAGTCAGACCATTTTTTCCTAAATTTTGATATATAATTTTTCCTTTCTGCTGAATAAAATTCCATCGTGTAAATATACCACAGTTTTGCTGTCCATTCCTCCATGGATGGGCATTTGGGTTGATTCCAATATTTGGCTATCATGCATTGAGCTGCTGTAAATATAGTTGTACAAATGTTTCTGCATCAAGATGTGACATCTTCTGAATAGATGCCTAGAAGAGGGATAGCTGGGTCCATTGGTAGTTCTATGTCTATTGTGTTCAGGAGTCTCCATACTGCTTTCCATAGTGGTTAAACAAGTTTACAATCCTACCAGCAGTGAATGAGGGTTCCTTTTTCCCCCACATCCTCATCAGCAATGATTGTTGTTGGTTTTCTTTATTATTGCCATTCTGACCAGGGCAAGGTGGTATCTCATTGTGGTATTGATTTGCATTTCCCTGATGCTTAGGGATGCTGAGCACTTTCTAAGGTGAGAAAAGGCCATTTGTGTTTCCTCCTCTGTGAATTCTCTGTTGAGATCAGTGCCCCATTTTGTGAGGGGGCAATTTGAGTTTTTGCTATTAATATTTTGAGTTCTCTGTAGGTTCTGGAAATTAGGCCTCTGTCTGTGTTGTAGCTGGCGAAAATCATCTCCAAATTTGAAGGGGGTCTATTGATTTTGAGAACTTTTTTTTTGTCTGTAGAGAAGCTTTTGAGCCTGATCAGGTCCCATTGGTTAAGTGACTGTTGCACTTCCTGGGCTACTGGAGATTTGCTCAGGAAGTTGTTCCCTACTCCTAACTCATGTAGGGTTCCTTCCACTTTTTCTTCCAGGGTGTTCAGGATTACAGGCTTGATATTGAGGTCTTTGATCTACTTGGAGTTGATCTGTGTGCATGGTGAAAGGAGTGGTTCGATTTTCTTTTTTTTACACGTGTTTATCCAATTTGTCCTGCACCATTTGTTGAAGATGCTGTCTTTGACCCAGCATACATTGTTGGCATCCTTGTCGAAGATTAAGAAGCTGAAGTTACTTGCATTAAAGACTAGGTCTTTGAGTCTATTCCACTGGCCAAACTGTCTGTTTTTCTGCCAATACCATGCTGTTTTAGTTACTATGGCTTTGTAGTATGTTTTAAAGTCAGGTATGGTGATACCTCCTGAGTAATTTTTTTTGCTCAGAATAGTTTTAGTTATTTGAGGTCTCTTAGCCTTCCAAATAAATTTTGATATTATATTTTCAATGTCTGTGAAGAAGGATTTTGGTATTTTTATTGGAATTGTGTTGAAATGTAGATTGTTTTTGGCAGGATTGCCATTTTACTATATTGATTCTCCCTATCCGTGAGCATGGAATGTCTTTCCATCTCGTCACATCCTCCTCTATTTCCCTTTTGAGTGTTTCAATATTTTCCTTATATAAGTCTTTCACTACCTTGGTTAGTGATATTCCCAAGTATTTAATTTTATTTGAGGATATAGAGAACGGGACAGTTTCTCTGATGTCTTTTTCCGAATGCTTGTCTTCTGTATATAGAAAGGCT
>PVHP010033807.1:0-19387 GCA_004024765.1 Zapus hudsonius
GACAGGAATCTCCCCACATGAGCGTGTGCCCCGTCAAGTCCCATCTGTTCAGGAACAGGCCATGCCACAGTGTTTTCCTGTCTACGGTGCTTGGCATGGCTCTACCATGAGCTGTCTCAAGCCTACGTGAGGACTGCGGAGTCTCTGCTGCATTCTTATTGGTGTGAATCTAGTTTTTGCAATGAATGGCCTGGGAGACGCTGGCCTTTGAGTCTGTGATCTGAACCTTTCCTGTGCATTTCTCCTCCCCCTCTTCCTCTAGGAAGCTTAACGGCAAAATACAACAATATAACCCGAAGAGCCACCTCAGGCTAAAACGCTTTGAATTCTCGGGGTGTATGCCTGCTCCAAACCGGGCCTAGATCTTCTGCTGCTGGTGTTTGTTTCTGTGGTGCTGAGGACTGAACCCTGGGCCAGCCACACACCGGCCCCTCAACGCAGGCTGTCATCTAGACGAATGACTAACTACAGAGACACGCACGTAGGATGAGCTTGCGTTTCTTTTGCTCCGAGTGAAGAAAGCTGCTCAGGTAGAAGACCACGGGTAAGAAGAGGGTGAAAACAGTCACGGCGATGACAGACACCGTGTCGCTGCAGGTGACCGAGCAGTTGAAGGTTCGACTCCAGAGCTTTCGAGTTATGTTCATCTGAAACAAGGGATATTATTATTCTATTGCACACTCACTTGCCTTCAGTTTCTTAATGTTTTGTTGCTATCCAAACAGGTTCTGAGAATTAAGAATACACAGCCTTGGAAAACTATTGAGGGTTGACCACAACTTCTTCCAGAGAAAGCAGCTAGTTTACAGCAAGTCACTGCATGAATTTATGATGCACGAGCGTTGTATTCGAAACTCACAATACTGGACAAAGTACATTAGAACGGCGACCCTCTGTGTTTTTAGGAATATTACTAAGACTCTGTTCCCTTCCTTGTAAATGATTTATTATGACAGTGTGCCGCAAACTGAGTACCGTTGTAGGGAGAGAGAAGTCATTTTAAGTGCTTTTTGCCATCCTGAATATTACTGGTTCTCCATCTCTGAGCTGCTGTGATGATTCCCACTCATTATTTTCAACCAGTAAGTTTATCCATTTTGACCTCAAATTCTCTATTTTGAACCAAAAATTTGTTTCCCCTAAAGCCTTAATTCTTGGGCATCATATTACCTAAGACGACATGACTGCCATCTAGTGGTGCCCCGTCACTCGATGAACACATCTCTACTACAACCATCCTAGTCCTACATGCCATGGTGGGTGTGCTGGCGTGTGCCTGTCAACCCTCTGAGGCAGCCTGGGCTGCATACTGAGTTCAAGGCCATCTCGGACTTACATATTGAGATGCTGTTTTAAAAAACAAACAGGACTGGAGAGACAGCTTGGCAGGTTAAGGCACTTGCCTGCAAAGCCTACCACCCTGGCTTGAGTCCCCAGCACCCATGTAAAGCCAGATGCACAAGGTGGCGTATACATCTGGAGTTCATTTGTAGTGCCTGGAGGCCCTGGCGCACCCATTCTCTCTCTGTGTGTCTGTCTCTTTTCTCTCTGTCTCCCTCTGCTTGAGAATAAATAAATAAATAATATTTTAAAAAGTAAAACCATAAACACTCACTATATACCTATATGTCACACACCATCTGCATCCATCATAAGACTAAGGCGCCTTCTGATGAAGGACTCATAACTATTTTCAGGTTGTAATAGACATAGAGGAAGTAATACAGTAAGAAGTGACTAAGCTTCTGAAAACCATTGTAGTAACAATGACATCCTTTTTGAATTAGCAACAAGTACACAAGAAATTGAGACGTAAGTACCTTGAAACTACTATAGTTATTTCTTGTTGAGATGTCACCTGCATATTCCACAAACCTCCAAAAGAGGTGCGGCACACTGAAAGGACACTGAACAGCCATGCAGAATGCTTGTCACAGCAGAAGCAAAGACTCACCGCGTCTTCCACGTCAATGCACAGATGTGTTCCAGGTTCAGCCTTGTTCATGAGCTCATTCATTTTTTGCATTTCACTATATAGAGAGCTCAGGTTTTTGTATGCATCGTTACAATTTTTGCATACGTCTGAGTAATTTTTTGGTGGGAGAAGACCATGTGTACTCCCCTAAAACGACAAAGACGGGTGTGAAACACACAAGCATTAGACACAATATTTCCGCCATGTAAGTAAGCTATTGGCCATTCCCCTCCCTGAGGACAGATAACATGGTGTGATAAAGCCCTGACTATACCCAGAAATGAACCATACAGCTACAGCCACCAGATTCTTGACAGAGGTGCCATAAGCATGTCACAGAGAAAAGCGAACCTCTTTAACAAATGGTGCCAGAAACTGGATACCACTAGAACACTGACCCATATTCCTAGCTCTCACCCTTACAAAAACAATCCAGAAATGAACCAAAGACCTGATGTAAAACATGACACTTTGAAACTCCTAGAGGGGTCAATAAGGAAAGCACTGTGAGACACAGGTACAGGACTTTCTGAGTAAGACTCCGCCACCTCAGGAAACAAGAGCAAGAACTCATAAATGTGATTTCATGACAGCAAAAAGCACTTGGGAAGCAGAGGTAGAAGGACTGCTGCGATTTCTAGGCCAGCCTGGAGCTACAGGTCAGCCTGGGATAGAGTGAGACACTACCTCCAAAAAACAAAACAAAATAAACAAATTAGTTTTTAAAAAATATTTATTTGGGGCTGGAGAGATGGCTCAGCAGTTAAGGCACTTGCCTCCAGTGCTTAAGGCCCCCTGGTTCAATTCCCCAGTACCCACATATGCCAGACCCACAAGGTGGTGGCCCTGGTGCGCTCTCTCTCTCTCTCTCTCTCTCTCTCTCTCTCTGTATCTCTCTGCTTGAAAATGAATAAATAAAATATTTTTTAAAAATATTTATTTGCATAAACAGAAAGACAGAATCAGAGAGAATGGGTGTGCCAGGGCCTCCTGCCACTGCAAACAAACTTTAGATGCATGTGCCACTTTGTGCACCTGGCTCTATGTGGCTACTGGGGAATCGAACCTGGGCTGTCAGGCATTGCAAGCAAGTGTCTTAACTCCTGAGCCATTTCTCCAGCGCAAAGAAAAAAAAATTTTTTTAAAGCTCCAGCAAAGGAAATAATTGTCAGAGTAAAGAGAAAGTCTACAGAATGGGGGGAAATCTACGCAACTATTCAGCGGCCATCTTTGACTATTTGGAATACAGGAAATATATAAGAACTCAAAATATCAAACATCCAAAGAACAGATAATCCAATTAATAAATGGGCACATAAATTAAAAGCCAGATCTCAAAAGACACACAAATGAGGGACTGGGGAGATGACTCAGTGGATAAAGTATTTACCATGCAAGTGTGAGGACATCAGTTCCCATCCCCAGGACCTACATACAGCCACTGGGGGGGGGGGTGCACAGCTAACATGTCTACAAGGTGGCAAGGAGACAGGAGACCCTGCCCAAAGGTAGTGCCAGTTGGCCTGGGGAAGAGAGAGCTCTCGACCAAGGTGGAAGGCGAGGACCAATAGCCACACACACGCATGCCATGACACGAGTATATCTGCATTCACATAGAGTGGACACACCAATGCAGATCAAAATTACACTGAGGGGCTGGAGAGATAGCCCAGTGGTTAAAGTGCTGGCCTGCAAGACCTAACAACACAGGTTCGATTCCCCAGCACCCATGTAAAGCCAGTTGCACAAGGTGGTGCATGCATCTGGAGTTCTTGGCATGCCCATTTTCTCTCTCTCTCTCTCTCTCTCTCTCTCTCTCTCTCTCTGATTGCAAATAAATAAAATACATACATACATATTTTTAAAATGACACTGAGAGTCTACCACACCTAGTCAGAATGCTATCATCAACAAATAACAAATGCTGGTGAGGACTTGGGGGAGGGGAACATTTGCACACTGCTGGTGAGAATGGAAATCAGTGTGGAAGTTCCTCAAAATCCCAATCCTATCAATTCTATGACCCTGTTACACCTCTTCTGGATACACACATGAATCAGTGAGAACACAACAGAGCAGCCTGCGACCTCTGCTCTCTGAGGTGTGCACTCAGCCGAGGTGCCCTCACCAGGTAAATGGGGAAAGAAAACCAGGTAGCCAAGAGCAGCGGCCAGCTCATGCCTGTAATCTAAGTACTCAGGCGGCTGAGGCTGGAGGATCAGGAGTTCAAAGCCATCCTGGGATTGTATAGGGAGTTCAATTGTCAGCCTGGGCTACAAGGAGACCTGTCAAAGAGAAAAAAAGGAAGAAAGGAAGGGAGGGAGGGGAAGAAAGGAGGAGGGAAGGAGATGTGGTGTGCTCAAGGACAGTGGAGGGTAGGGTTCATTTAGTAGTAGAGAAGAACACAAGAATTTTTAGGGAACAAGGGACATGAGAATATAACATTTTCTCTTATAAACTGAATCTGGAGTAAAAGAAACGGAACTGAAAGTCCAGAGAGGAAGCAGGCTGCAGGAGGAGGAGGAAGACAAAGAGGGCGATTGGGGGGGGGTGTGAAGATGATCACAGCACATCATATATACAAGGAGGAAATTATTCTATGTAAGTAATATATACTAATTAAAAAGAAGACAAGAAACACATAAAAGACACTGCTAAGCCCAAGGGAGGGGGGAAAAAAAAGCAAAGTGCTGGGCTTTGATGTTGGGAAGATCACCTGTCTCGTAGGTCCCAAAAATTAGAGGCCGCCTGGTATGTGAACTCATGGCCAAGATATTTGGCACTTTCTGGTGCCTCTTAATTTTGAAAACTGCTGTTCTCTCACACTGCAGGTGACACTGTAAGCCAAATCACTGAACATCTTTTCCTCAGGACAGCCTCATAACTAGGCTTGTCTCTTCCACAAGTGTCTCCTTCAACTGAGCTGCTGGACAGAGCAGACCACTTGAAGTTGATAGCATTAGATATAAGATTTCTAATTCAATAAAAACCTAGCCTTAAGATTTCAAGGTTATTTGGGTTAATTGTGGGATTATATCCTAATCCAAGAAAAAAATAGGCTGTCCATAGATATCTACAGGTTCAAATATATTTTAAAAAATTATTTAAGATTGAAGGCTGAGGAGATGCCTCATCAGCTAAAGAATTTGCTTGCAAAGTTTTCAGGGCCTGGGCCTTAATTCCCCAGCTACTCACATAAAGCTTTACACAAAAAGTAGTGTAAATGTCTGGTGTTCCATTTGCAGTGGCAAGAGACCCTGGCATGTACATGTACACATGCATGGACACACACACACACACAAATAAATAATTTATTTAAATTGCAGGGCTGGGGAGATGGGTCAGCTGTTAAAGGTACTTGTTTGCAAATCCTGCCAACCTGGACTCAATTCCACAAAACCCATGTAAAGCCAGACACACAATGTAGAGTATGCATTCCTGGGAGCAATAGGCTTTGGTGTGCCCATACTCACTTTTTCTCTCTCTCTCTCTCTCAAATAAAACCTTTAAAAGAATGGCTGGAGAGATGGCTCAGTGGTTAAGGCACTTGCCTCCAGTGCCCAAGGCCCCAGGTTCAATTCCCCAGTACCCACATAAGCCAGACCCACAAGATGGTGGCCCTGGTTCTCTCTCTCTCTCTCTCTCTCTCTCTCTCTCTTTCTCTCTCTTTCTCTCTCTCCATCTCTGCTTGAAAATGAATAAATAAATTTTTTTTAAAAACCGCTTAAGGGGCTGGAGAGATGGCTCAGTGGTTAAGGTGCTTGCCTACAAAGCCTAACCACCAGGTTCGATTTCCCAGTGCCCACATAAAGCAAGATGAATAGGGTGGCACATGCATCTGGAGTTTGGTTGCAGTGGCAGGAGGCCCTGGCGTGCCCATTCTTTCTGTGTCTCTTCTATCTCTCTCTGCTTGCAAATGAATAAACATTAAAAAGAAAAAACTGTTTAAGATGAAAGATGCTTAAATGCAGAAAATAAAACAATTACTCAATTTTTAAAATAATCTCAATATGGAAAAAGGCTTTTTATGTAACACAAATATCACAGCCATTAAAAATTGAAAATTGATAAATCTAGCTGGGCATGGTGGTATATGGCTTGAATCTTACCACTCAGGAGGCAGAGGTAGGAGGATCACCATGAGTTCAAGGCCAGCTTTGGACTACAAGTGAATTCCAGGTCAGTCTAGACTAGAGTGAGACTCTCCCTTGAGAAATAAAAAATAAAATAAAAAGTAAAACTTGATAAATCTAGCCAAATTAAAAATGAGATTTTCTTCATGATGAAAGAAAAGACCAATAAAAGCCCACAAATGGGGTAGGGATGTAGCTCTGGTGGTGGAGTGCCTGCTGGGTGTCATCCTCAGCACTGAATGAATCTGGGCATGGTGGTGCCTATAATCCCACTGGTGAAGACAGAAAGATCAGAAGTTCAAGGCCATCCTTAGCTACACAGTTAAGCCAGCCTGGGCTACATGAGATTGGGGAGGGGGGAGAAGAAAAGAGAACAGAGACAGATAGACAGATAAAGCAGGAAAAAAAACTGATTTCCAGCTAATATCCTAGGCAAAGTACTAATTTTTTTCCAATACGTTCTTTAGAACACTAGTCCTTTTAAACCAAAGCATTCCCTGGTCAAACAGATTTGGCAAACTTGGTAAACAAATCAGTTTGTTTTAAAACATAAATGAGGCCGGGCATGGTGGCGCACGCCTTTAATCCCAGCACTTGGGAGGCAGAGGTAGGAGGATCACCATGAGTTCAAGGCCACCCTGGGACTACATAGTGAATTCCAGGTCAGCCTGGGCTAGAGTGAGACCCTACCTCGAAAAAAAAAAAAAAAAAAAAAAAAGATAAAACATAAATGATTCCACAAAAGGTAGAATTTTGAGGTCCAGTAGGAAACATTACCCAACCTTGGTTGAAAACCATGCCCTGTTTACTAACATTCTTCAGTACACATTTTTGGAAATGTTGACCTAATAATTTTATTAGTCTCAAGGAAATTTATAATTTATAATTCTTAGTCATCATCCATTAAAAAGGAATTCATTCACACTTATATTCTGAGCACATTATAGCGACCTGAAGGTAATACCTGTAATGTAAGTTCCAAAGTGACAAGTTTGAGGACTGGAGATGTAGCTCAGCTGCCCAGCTTTCAGAAGCCCTGGCTTCAATCCCCAGCACCACACACACTTGGTGTAGTGGCTCACATCTGTCCCCTCAGTACTCAGGAGGTAGAGGCAGGAGGCTTAGAAGTTCAAGGTCATCCTTGGCTACACAGTGACTACAATGCCAGCCTAGGATACAGAAGATCCTGTTTCAAAAAGGTGTGTGTTGGGGGGAACCTCCAGGGAGTTCAGAAAAGCACTTGACTTGTCAGAATCAGGGCAAGTGGGGTTCAATTCCCCACTACCCACACCAACTACTTGGCTAAAAATCCCAGCACTGGAGAGGCAGAGACAGTCCCTCCAGCCAGCCAGTCTAACCTCATTGGGGAGGCCCTGACGAATGGGACCCTGAGGATAATACTCGAGGTTGTCCTCTTTATATGGGCACTGGGGAATCGAACGTCTTAACTGCTGAGCCATCTCTCCAGCCCCTACCTTATTCTGTCACAAAGTCAAGGTATGACTTATGGTCAGACTGACGCAACCGTGTTTCTACTCAACAACTGCAGGCCTCGGTTAACGTTTGCCTCCTTCCGTCTCCAGATCCTCAGGCACACACCTAAGGTACGCGGGATCACTGCTGCCCTCCTCCCCACCTAGCAGTGAGAGACCGGAAGCTTTATTACCTGCAAGTGACGATTTTTAGAGTAGAACTAAGTGTATAGAGAACTAGCAAAAATTCATTCTTGGGGCTGGAGAGATGGTTCAGTGGTCAAGGCACTCACCTGCAAAGCCTAATGACCTAGGCTCGATTCCCCAGTTCCCACATAAATCCAGATGCACAAAGCAGCACATCCATCTGGAGTCTGTTTGCATTTCAACACTCCCCCACCCCATCACCTTCTCTTCTATTTCTCTTTGCTTACAAATAAATAAAACTTTAAAAAAATTAATTCTCTAAAAACAGAGTTACCCATTATTCATTTGTTTAAAAAATTGTACAAAATACCTGCAGGTTATGCTCAAAGCAGGTCAAGGTCTGGTTAAACAGATGGAAGAAATGTTCTGTGGTGTTCGATAAATCTTCACTGTTGTTCGCCAAACAATCTGTCAAAAAACAGTGCATTAGTGTACGGCCTGCCTGTGTGTTCTCGTAGTCTCTCAAGCTGTCACTTTCTGTTTGGGACAGCAGTGACTAGCCCAGAGATTACTCCTTACGTTCATAAAAGTCTTAAAATAACTGCATGCTCTCTTTTTATAGAAACAACTTGGAATTTAAATTGACCTTTAATGGTGAAAGGTCATAATCACGAGAAATCAGCTATTAAGTGGTATCTTAATAGTGCTAGGTAGACATGAAACTTATTACCTTGCATGAATTTGGCCTAAATTCTTACTTTTTTGTTTTTGTTTGCTGTTTTTCGAGGTAGGGTCTCGCTCTAGCCCAGGCTGACCTACACTTACTCTGTAGTCCCAGGCTGGCCTCGAACTCACAGCGATCCTCCTACCTCTGCCTCGGAGTGCCAGGATCATGGCGTGGGCTTCATTTGTTCTAATCTATCATGACAACCTGGTGACAAAGGACTCTAGACACGGTTCACATGTCCATTCCCCCCACTTCGGCAGCTCTGTTCTGTCTTCTTCTGTTGTCTTTTCCTCTCCCTGCTCGAGGCCCTCTCCAATCCAGGTTCAAAGGAACCAAGGGTAGGCCATTTCTCTCTCTCTCCATCCCTTGAGCCGGAGCCCTCTGCCTCCCACATGCTGCCACATTTCCTTCTGCTTCTATAACACGGCTGCAGAAAAGTCCAAAGTTATAAGGAAGGGACCTGATTCAAATCACATTTCGTTTTTGAGGTAGGGTCTCCCTCTAGCCCAGGCTGACCTGGAGCTCACTCTGTAGTCTCAGGCTGGCCTCGAACTCAAGGCGATCCTCCTGCCTCTGCCTCCCGAGTGCTGGGACTAAATCACATTTTCTGACCTCAAGGCCATGAGAGAACCCTGGTGGATGCCTCAGTAACTGCTCCACACAGTGCCCTCCTGAGTGCTTGCCGCCCCTTTGTGCTAATTCACCTTGTCAGAGTCAGCCATGTGGTAGGATCTCCCAGCTGGAAGTGCAGAGACCAGACAGGAAGCAATTACTGCTATAATTGGGCAATGCCAAGAGCGCTGGGTGGAGGAGAGCTACCCAGTGGTTAATACTCTGCCCTGCCTCCACAGGACAGCCAGGTACTGTGTGAAACAAGCTGATGCTTGCTGGGTACCTGTGTTCAAGCAGTATGTTCAGACTTCACTTAATTCCTGTAATGATTCTTTGAGGCAAGAACTATAATCTCCATTTAAAATTATGGTACAGGACTGGAGAGATGGCTCAGTAGTTGAGGCATTTGCCTGCAAAGCCTAAGGACCTGAGTTTGATTCCCCAGGAAGCACAAAAAGCCAAAAGCACAAAGTGGCACATGCATCTGGAGTGTTTGCAGCGGCTGAAGGCCCTGGAGCGCCCATTCTCTTGGTCTGTCTCTCTTCTATCTCTCCCTCTGCTCACAAATAAAATAAAATAGAAACACAGAACAGAGGTTTAGAGAAATGAAGGGGGCTGTGCACGACACAAAACTGACTTTTAAAAAGGCTGGAATTTATACTTTGTGAGTCTCGAGGCCAACACACTCACATCTGCATCCTCAACCTTAACAAATGCATGCCCTGGCTCCTCTCTCCAGCACTTAACACCACACAGGGATTCAGGCGGTCACGGTCACCAGCACCTGAGCAGAGGTGAAACCAGCGCATGGGGCAATAGCAGTTCAAGACTCCTCTATGCAAATTGAGAAGAGAAACCCCCCCCCATGAATGAATTACAAAGGACACTCCTGTCTCCAGAAGCCAGTCAGAACTCAGAAACTCCAAGCAAGCACATGCACCCTTGTGCAGGGCCCCTTCTGCACCCAGTCATGGGATCCTCATGGTGAATGAGAGGGTCACTCCTAGATGCTGAGTCCCTCTGAACCTGAGAACTCCACGTTCTCAACAACAGGGGTCCTGTTCTAATTGTTCATTGAACATTTAAAAGTCTGAAGAATTAGGAAATTACAAATTAATAACAAATTGGGAAATTAGCCAGAGAAATATAGTGATAAACTGAGGCTCATAAACAAGTTAATAAGACCTTAAAATAATAAATATACTTTCCAGATTCCTGTGTTTCTTAATTACACCATTTTTGTCTTTACTAATCTGTTACTCCATCTGCCAGCTTCCACAAGATCCGAATACTAAATTCTATTTTCAAATAATAACATAAGTAGTCCAGGTGTAGTGGCCCACCTTTAATCCCAGCACTAGGGGACGTGGTATTCTCTTTTAAATCCCAGCACTAGGGGGCATGGTGGAGTTCACCTTTAGTCCAAGCACTAGGGGGCGTGGTAGAGCACACCTTTAATCCCAGCTCTAGGGAGCATGTGGAGCTCTCCTTTAATCCCAGCACTAGGGGGTGTGGTGCTCTCCTTTAATCCCAGGATTTGGGAGGCAGAGGTAGGAGGATCGATGTGAGTTCGAAGCCACCCTGGAACTACATAGTGAATTCCAGGTCAGCCCTGGGCCTATCTCAAAAAAAAAAAAAAAAAAAACATAATCCCCCCCCACAAAAAACAAAATACCACCATAATAACAACAACAAAAGCCTCCTTTTAAAACTAGTTTAACATCATGCACTAGCCTTGAATCCCCTTAAGGATGAAACAGGATAGAAGTGAAAATAAACAATTATACATCCATAGAATATGAATATACTAGGTTAAAGGTCTTAGTCTTGAAGCTGATGCAGGAAGCATATTTCATACCCAACAACTACACACCTATATATATATATATATATATATATATATATATATATATATATATATCAAAATGAGCCATGTCATGTCACCTGGCATGCATAGCCTTCAAGAGGAAGGAGTGTGCCCTCCCTGTACTGCCTGCAATGGTGTACAGAACTCTCCTCTGAGAAAGTACAAGGGATCTCTTCCATGCAAGATACACAAATAATTTTTTTGTAATTTTAATTTTAATGACAATTTTATTCATGTATATAATGTATCATATTCACCCAAATCGTTTTATTTAAAAAAATATTTTATAAAGAGGCTTCTCTGAAGAACTAAAGGACTTAATTCTATGATTTTACTGTCATTTACTTTTCACTTAAAATAATTTGAAAATTAAATGAAAAGCTAATATGGCCTGGCCACCTGATGAAGCACTGTGCAGTACCTTGGAAATCTTTTTCAATAATTCTTAGGTGGTGGTAGCATGAGGCACGAAGGAAGATTTATATGGTGGAATTAAACGTGTCTTCATTATTAGAAGAGCCCTGACTTTCTGATTCAAACAAGGAACTCCAGTAACTTCCTTTTATCCGTTTGCAGGAATTGGGAGCACAAGGTTGTTCACAGTCAGAATTCTATGTTTTAAAAATTAAGGAGGCAGAGTATGGTGGGTGGCAGTAATAGAGCTCCCAGAAGCACCTCTCAGGTCAGCACAGCTTCTGTCTCTGGGAGGACTCGGATCTCAGGGTGCTCAGGGCTCCAGCTGAGGAGCCCCTACATGACCACATCACCAACAGGAATCGTGTCTCCTTGTCTCCTGTTTTTCTTTTCCCGTGCTCTGTCACATAATGAAGTCCTCTGTGCCAGCTGCTTGCTGAACCACCCGCCAAGCCTCACTCCTTTCAGACAGGGTCTCCACTCAACTCTCCAGGTTCATGCCTCACGCACCAGCTGAACTGTGCATTTTTAAAGATGTTGGCATCGATTAGGAGTTTATATAAACAGCTCCTACTTTGATGCTATGTGTGGTGACCCATGCCTAGAATCCCAGCATGCAGGAGGCTGAGGCCGGATGATCACAAATTCCTGTTAGGGAGGCTAAATAGGAAGATTACAAGTTCAAGGCCAGCCTCAGATACATAGTGAGACCCTGTCTCAAAATAAATAATTTCATAGAAAATAGCCATCACTAATTCCTGAAAAACAAGGAAAGCTATCGAAAATACAGAATAAACTATGTGAATTTTGTAATTTAAAGATGACTAAGATATTTTGAATTCCAAGATACAAATAAATTAATTTAATGCTTAGTACATTTCCATGTTCATAAACTTGATAAAGGCTGGGAAGATGCCCAGCGGTTAAGGGTGCTTGCTTGCAAAGCCTTTTGGCCTGGGTTCAGTTCCTTAGTCCTCACATAAATCCAGATGCACAACATGGTGCGTGTGTCTGGAGTTCATTTGCAGTGCGCCCATTCTCATTCTCTCCCTTAGAGAAATAAATATGAAAAACAGGGATTCTGCTTAATTGACCTTCTGGGTTCCAAGTTTTGCTATTAAACTTTCAAGGACGCTCTGGAAGTCCGCTTTCCTTGGGTGAGTGTGAACGCTCTACCGTGCTGTGTAGTCCTTCGCCGGCACCCTGACCCTTGCTCAATAGTCACCACCTGGGTGCCACGCTGCTCAAAAAGCAAGAGTGGGCTGGGGCTGGGGAGATGGCCCAGCGGCAAGTGTGAGGACCTGAGGCTGGGGTCAAGGGAGAGACCTGCCTCAGTGAGATGAGGTGTAAGGCTGTCAAGCAAGACACCTTATGCCACAGGTGCACCCACCCTACACATATGGACGTGCATACATACACACCCACACACAGGCAAACATTTTGATATCTTAAAATAGTAGTCCTTGCTGTGGTCTGAAGAGAGCTGAGCATGGTTAAATGGCACGCTATGTTCTGAGAAAATGATCTCATGTATGGACATCAGTGGACCTGTCTAGGCCACCGCATACCTGGGCAGTGAGGTATGACCGCTGCTCCTCAGCTGTGCAGGGTTCTGTACTGAATTCTCTAGTGTGTAGTGTACTGACATGGATTGAAACATAAAAAAAAATCATAGTGAAAATACAGTATCATTTTTTTTAAATGGTTAGGCACCTTGATACATACCAGTGATCCCAGCTACTCAGGAGGTAACATAACGAGATCCTACCTCAAAAAATAAGTAAATAAGCCAGGTGTGGTGGTGTACACCTTTAATCCCAGCACTTTGGAGGCAGAGGTAGGAGGATCACTGTGAGTTCAAGACCAGCCTGAGACTACAGAGTGAGTTACAGGTCAGCCTGGGCTAGGGAGAGATCCTACCTCAAAAAAAAAAAAAAGGGAGAAAGGAAGGAAGAAAGGAAGGAAGGAAGGAAGGTAGATAGGCAGGTAGTAGGTGACTTGCACAGGCACTTGCCATGAATGGAGTTTGCAGACTGGAAGCAGCTCTGGGTGACAGAGTGAACGCTGGGTGAACGTGAAGCAGAGGATGCTACTGAAGACTACAAACACTGGGAACTTTTCCTGCCCTAAATTTATCGTAATGTTTTCCTCAATAATAAGCTAACTTGTCTCCCGAGGGCCAGGATTAAAGGCATGTGCCACCATGCCTGGAACTATGAATTTTTGACTTGATAAACTCTTCCATTTTTTTTTCAGCTTTCTGATTGCTTTGTAGTAACACTTGGCTAACATACATTTTTTTTATATATATAGCTGAATTAAGAGGAATAAGCATTAAACCCCTTGGAATTAGCTGTGTGTGTGTGTGTGTGTGTGTGTGTGTGTGTGTGTGTGTGTGTGCGCGCGCGCGCGTGCGCGCGCAGGCATGCCCACACAGTACCAAGTGTCCTCCCCTTCGGTGGTTGAAAGTAAGTAAGGTACCCCTGTGATCTCTCTTCTGAGCTCGGATGATTCTCTAATCTCTGCTCCCCTCAGGCCTGGAGTTCCAGCCAGCTGTTATGTGAGACCTGGGGGTCGAGGCTTGCACAGAGTGCTCATAACCACTGATCCTTCTCGAAGTTTTCCTCATGTGTGTGTGGAGTACATGCATGTTCATATGGGTGTGGTTATGAAGACCAGAGGACAGGCTCAGATGCCATCCTCAGGTACTGTGTCCACCTCATTTTGAAACAGGGCCTCTCCTTGGCCTGGAACTCACCAATCAGGCTAGACTAGCTGAAAGGTGAGCTCCTGGGGTATGAGGCAGGAACAAATACCATGCTCCTCGTTTACATGGATACTGGGGACCAAACTCAGGTCTTCCTGATGTGAGCTGAGCCTCCACCCCAGCTCTTCTATGCGCTCATGCCCTCACTGTCTCTCACCCTGCTCTAGGAGGCTCAGCTGAGGCATGGACTACGAAAGAAATATAACGAGAAATTTTACTAAATTCAGTTTACTGACTTGTTCCATTCCAATGTGTTTTTCTTTCCTTTAAACCCCTTGTGTCATGTCCCCAGGTTCTCACATTGCTTAGGCGAGCATGCGTTCTCACATGTTGATTGAGCCTGTTGTAAGTGGGGGATGTGGTGTGTACACGTGTGTGCACACTGAGAAAGCTGTCAGTATCCTCTATGGCTCTAAGGCCTCATTTCCCTGAGGCAGAGTTTCTCATTGATGCCGGAGCTGATGGTTTCCTAGCCAGTCCCAGCCACCCTTCTGTCTCTGCCCTCTCGGCACTGGGGTTCCAGGCACCTGCATGGCCACCCTGAGCTTCCTGTGTGGGTGCTGGGCACACAGCTCCTCATGCATGTGCACTGCTCAACCATCTTCCCAGCCCAGCCCCAGCTAAGTTTTTTTTAAAAAACTATTTGAATTCTTTGAATGTTTCAGAAATTTTTCAGGTTATCTTTACGAAGTAAGTAATGTAAAGAGAATAATTAGAAGTGCTTCCATACAATTTGGCCATAAGAGTTTCTATTTAAAATGATTCCATGGAATGTCAAACACTAAGTTAACTAGAAAGCAACCAAGAAATTTTAGAAGTTCAAACTTACAGAGCTAGTTTAATTTCATTTAAAGTACAGAATAGAGGGCTGAAGAGACGGCTTAGTGGTTGAGGCGTTAGCCTGCAATGCAGAAGGACACGAGTTCCATTCCCCAGTGCCCACATAAAGCCAGATGCACTAGAGGGCGCATGCATCTGGAATTCATTTGCAGTGGCTGGAAGCCCTGGCGCTATTCTCTGTTTCTCTGTCTCTCTCTCTCTCAAATAAATAAATAAAATGTTTTAAAAAATAAAGTACAGAATAGAAAATATCAAGAATTTCAAAATGTGGGGCTGGAGAGATGGCTCAGCGGTTAAGGCACTTGCCTCCAGTGCTTAAGGCCCCGGGGTTCAATTCCCCAGTACCCACATATGCCAGAACCACAAAGTGGTGGCCCTGGTGTGCGCTCTCGCTCTCTCTCTCTCTCTCTCTCTCTCTCTCTCTCTCTCTATCTCTCTGCTTGAAAATGAATAAATAAAATATTAAAAAAAAAGAATTTCAAAATGTGACTAAAACCATGAATGAAAGATAAGGGGAGGGGTTGCTTTTTTTCCTTAATATTTTATTTATTTGCAAGCAGAGAGCTTCAGACAGAGAGAAACAGAGAAAGTATGGGAGCTCCAGGGCCTCCAGCCACTGCAAACAAACTCCAGATGCATGAGCCGCCTTGTGCATCTGGCTTCATGTCGGTACTGGGGAATCGAACCCGGTTCTTGGGCTTCATAGCTGCAGAGCCATCTCTCCAGCTCCTGCTTGTTTGTTTTTGAGATAAGGGCTTCTAACCCAGGCTGGCCAAGAACTCCCTATGTATGACTTTGACTTTCTGATCCTCCTGCCTGAGTGCTGGCATTACAGGTGTACATCAGTAAACCTGTTTATGCAGTGCTGGGGACAGAACCAAGGGCCTCGTGCAAGCTAGGGAAGCATCCTAGTACCCAATCCACACCCAGAGCCTGCGAGGGAAGGTTTTCACGTACATAAAGAAAGGTCAATTCCTCTGACTACATCTAACATAAATTCCACATACCTGAACACTCAGCTAAGTTTTAAAGTTTTTCTACATATTTTTGAACTAATATTAAATACATTTTTAGGAGAAAAGATGCACGTTTCTGTGTACCTTGCATCTTTTGCTTGGCCATATAGATTGGCAAAATTAATTTTAATTAGGAAAGACTCTCTTGAACAACTTACACCTGTCTTAGCATTCTATTTCTTCTTCAGAAGGAAAAAAAAGCTAATCAACATTTTTAAGATAGAATGCCTTAGAGAAAAGCAAAAGAATGCTGGGAATGGTGGTGAGTGCCTCGAATCCCAATGCTTGGGAGGGAGAAGAAGGATCAGAGGGTCCAGGCCAGCCTTAAATGCATAACAAGTTCAAGGCCATCTTGGGTTACAATGACTCTGTTTCGGGGGGGGGGGGAGTACCCTAAGGATTTACTCAAGAGCATTTAGACTTTTTCCTTTTTTTAAAATATTTTATTTATTCATTTTCAAGCAGAGAGAGAGAGAAAGAGAGAGAGAAAGAACCAGGTCCACCACCTTGTGGGTCTGGCCTATGTGGGACCTGGGGAATTGAACCCGGGGCCTTAGGCACTGGAAGCAAGTGCCTTAACCGCTGAGCCATCTCTCCAGCCCGACTTTTTCCTTTTTGAAATAAAATTATACAGGTATTTAATGTATTTTCATCATAATTTTTATACAGATAAAACATTTTCCTTCTTAACCAACCAAGGAAGAAAGCTACTTTGAATTCGTGAAATCTCAATGATAAAATGCCTTTTAAGGCTAAATCACATCATAAAGAAAAGTCCCAATACAGATCCCACTTACTCTAACTGATCCTAAAACTTTCTGTTATTAACATCTTTTTCTATATTAATGGAGTTTCCTAAAAGATTGAAGAATACTGCTGGACTAGAGAGATTGCTCAGTGGTTAAGGACTTGCCTGCAAAGCCTAATGACCTGAGTTCAATTCCCCAGCACCCAGATAGAGCCAGATGCATACTGGAGTCCATTTGCAGTGTCAGGAGACTCTGGTGTACACTTCTCTCTCTCTCCCTCTCCTCTCTCTCCCTCTCCTCTCTCTCCCTCTCCCCTCTCTCTCTCTCTCTCTCTCCCCCAAACTCTATACAAATAACTAGAAGCTGTGAAAACAAAGACTAAGTAAAAGTCACTATACAACATGGCATAGTTCTAAAGCTCACTAGAAGAGAGTCTGGCATCTATACCCTCACAAATCTGAAGGTGAGAATGGAAGACTGCTTACTCGCACAATTTGCCTCCTGCCAGGTGGTGTTGAAGAACTCGGAAAGAATCACAATGATCTGCATTCGATCTGCAGTCAGGAGACTTCTGGCACAACTTGGACTCTCTGAGGAATTCTACAACATAAAGACGGAAAACACAATCGGTATTTTTAGACTTTCCAACAATGAGGTAAAAGAAACTGGCAATGACAATGATACAGATGGTGATCACGTTGACAGAGAAGTCCTTGGGATTACCAGCACTAGGGGATGTGGTGGAGCACTCCTTTAATCCCAGCACTAGGGAGCGTGATGGAGCTCTCCTTTAATACCAGCTCTAGGGGGCGTGGTGGAGCGCTCCTTTAATCCCAGCACTAGGGGGTGTGGTGGAGCTCACCTTTAATCCCAGGATTTGGGAGGCAGAGGTAGGAGGACGGATGTGAGTTCAAGGCCAGCCTGGGCCTACAGAGTGAATTCCAGGTCAGCCATGGCTAAAGTGAAATCCTACCTTGGAGGGGAAGAAAAGTGATCTAAGGGGCTGAAGAGATGGCTCAGTGGTTAAAGGCACTGTGTGTAAAACCTGATAGTCTGGGTTCAATTCCCCAGTACCCATGTAAAGCCAGATGTAAAAGTGGCACATGCAGGTAGACCTCAAATGAGTTACAGCCCAGCCCTGACATTTTTCAGTTGTGGTTTTTTTTTGTTATTGTTGCTGTTTTGTGTTGTTTTTTGTTTGTTTGTTTGTTTGTTTGTTTGTAAGGGAGGATTTTTATATGCCTTCAAACTTGCAACCCTCATTTCAATTTCCCAAGTGCTGGGATTACAGGCATACACCACTATGCCCACACCTTTATTAATTTCTGTCTGTTTTTTTTTTTTTTTGAGGTAGGGACACACCCTCTACCACACAGCTCTAGACCAGGCTGAACTAGAACTCACTCTGTAGTACCAAGCTGGCCTCCAACTCAGCATTCTTCCTCCCTCTGCCTCCCAAGTAAAGATGTGCACAACCACACCCCGCTTATTAATTTTTTAAAATAATTTTACTTACAAGCAGAGAGAGAGAGAGAGAATGGGTACCCAAGGGCCAAGTGCCACTGCCAACATCTCCAGATGCATGCGCCAGTTTGTGCATCTGGCTTTATGTGGGTACTGGGGAATGGAACCCAGACCTTCAGGTTTTGCAAGTAAGTGCCTTTAACCACTGAGCCATCTCTCCACTCCCCTTATTAAATTTTAAATATAGTTTGAGTAACAAGCTTGGGTCACTAGTTGATGGTCTTGGACAGCTGAATTAACTAGTCTGGGGCTCAGTTTCATAATTGTGGTCCCATAGTGACCAGCACAATGCTTGGCACCCAGCTACCTTGCTTTCAACCAGAAGGATGCTAGGTGAGGAAATTTGCCTAGATGCATTTTCACTAGATGTGAAATAGTTCATTTGAAGACTTCATCAATGTAGCTGGGAGAAAACTGGAAAGAGCTTATGGAGAAAGCGAGATTTAAACTTAGCCTCAGAGAAAAAGAAAGAATTCTGAAAGAATAAAATGGCCATATGGTTAAAAGCACAAGCTCAAGTTTGATCCCCGGGACCTACATAAACATATGGGCACAGCCATGCACATCTGTAACCCCAGTCCCATAGGGGAACAGAGACTGGAGAATCCACAGTGGCTCCCAAAATAAACCAGCCAGCTCCAGGACCAGTAAGGCTCCAGCTCAAGTCGTAACAGGTGGAAGAAGTGATGAAGGGGACCACGTAGTGTCCTCACCCACCCCCCCAGCCCACCAAAGGTGAGTGCACCCTGCTGCCAGGTGACAGCATAGGACACTATGGGCTCATACACGTGCATACACCATGTACACCACATATGCAAGAACACACAAAATTCAGATATGATTATGCCATTCCACAGAATTAAACTTTCCAATAAGATTACGCTACTTGGGCTGGGGAGATGGCTCCCTGGCTACAGGGGCTGCTTGCAAAGCCTGCTGGCCTGGGTTCAATTTTCCAGGAGCCACATAAAGCTAGATGCAAAAAAATGGTGCATGTGTCTAGAGTTAAGTTTGTGGTGTGCACCCATATCCTGTCTCTCTCTGCTCTCAAATAAATAAATAAAAATAAAGATTACACTGCTTTCTGGGGCTGAGCAGACGGCTCAATGGGTATAGCACTTGCTGAGACAACCAGAGAACCTGA